>JBBPNR010000633.1:0-19730 GCA_038091015.1 Boletus vermiculosoides
GACTCCGATACCGGCCCTAAACGTCCTCAGTATATATATTAGGGCGCCGCCTGTATCCTTCTCTTTCTCTAACCTTAATCTACACTATTTCGTGTGGACTTCCGTTCCTCGAGATCCCCTCCCTCGTGCCTCGCCTCACCGCTACCTCATCCTCTACTCTTCCAACTCCTGGCCAGTCCAGGTACTGCTAGCAACCGCTAGGCCGTTCATCCTTAACTCCTTCTAGGAGTCGACCTAGGATAGGAACAAGGTCAAGACCCTACTCCGTTCGTAGACGGTCGTGGTCTTCGTACACACGAACGTGTACCATTGTTACCGGTCGTAACATATTCAACCTTTGGTGGGTGGCATTTGCTGCGTACATTGGTATTATTGACCCCATGACCTAGGATAAATGTAGCACCCCTTGTCTCACGCGTCAAGGGTGCCACGTATGTCACTGTGGAATCTCTGGACAAGGGAGCAGATATGATCTTGGATGCTATAGAGGACGGAGTAGTAGAATATCTGGAGGTCAAAGGAAAAAAGTAGCGGTTCACATACCAGAGACATTGTCAATGCTACCATGCTTTTGGCCCAATCACTAACATGGGGAATGTCAACCGAGAAAGTCATGAGTGCAGGTCTCATTATGACAGGAAGATGTACTTGTCGTCTTCAGTGTATAGCTGCTCGTTTCAATATGAAAACAGGATCATTTTTGTATGGTGCATGACCAATGTGTTCATAGTACGGTGAGGGCGAGGGCGGGTGTGGTACAGTGTACTCACCATCGTCATGAGTGCGTCGGGTAGAGGCTGTGAGACTGGTGAGCAGGAGACAGCACCGAGGATGTGAGACGACGCGATGGCACACTGAGACGATGCAATTCGGTCATCACAGGTGACTGCAATGGTATGTACCGTGAGTGTGCCGAGGGCGGCAACCCCTTGGGTGGTCATGTCCAGATCAGGCAAGCCACCCATTGGAACAACCAAATTTTCTCACAACCTCCGAGACGGAAATAGCGAGGACATCTGGGGATTGGATTTTCCGGCGCCGGAGTCTTGCCACCAGAGTCTGTAGTGATTGACCGCAAATTCGAAACTGCGAATTCCAGACCAACCCATACCGAAATAGTAGACCAACAATTCAATAAAAAATCAGTCAGGGGGGAGTAGTGTTAGCAAGAATTCGTTGTCATGGTTGTACAAACGAGCGCAGTTGGTGGTTGATGTCCTTGTTACCCATGTCGAGAACATAGTCGGCAAGCAGCCAGTGCCAATTATGGCGGACCTGGCCGGACAAATGGATTTTTTGGGTTTGGTTGGGCTGAATAAATGTTCAGTAATTTGATATGTGTTTGTTTTCGCTTTTTCACCTTTTCACCATTTCGCTTTTTCGTTTTTGTGTTGGTTTTTCACTTTCCTTTTTTGTATTTATTTTCATTGTTCAATTTTTCAATTTCGCTCTTTCATTTTTCGTTTTTCCTTATAGTTTTGTTTTCACTTTGTCGTTCTATTTTCGTTTCGTTGTTTCGTTGTTTCGTTTTCGGAAGTCACATGATGAAATATTTATCTGCATGACAGACCTTTGACTCGAGCCACTGAAGACATGAAGCTTAGTCATCAGCGTGAGCCCTGGAACTCTGAAGTTAGCGTGTCACACTGTCGCTAGTGTTCACACGCCCCTCCTCGTCGACGATCCTAATTACCGCATTTACCCTTCTACGTCCATATTCCAAAGCTGTCTATGAGCCCCATATAGTCATCCCAGCCGACGGGTGGGTCATTTCGTGCTGACTGCATGCCACCTCTGACCCCTGTTTTGTCTCGTGGTCGACGTCTTAGGTCATTCAAGGTCAGCTTGGTCACATGGCCGATTGCACTCTACATGGCTAACTACAAAGACATTCAGCATGTCAATGACCCAGATGCCTATTTCTTTGTCCCGTGCCATGTGGTAATTTGCATGCTCGTCCCTATCTGGATTATTTCTTGAATTGTACTTTTGTCTGTCACCTCAGTCAACAATTCCATCGCCAGAAACACACATTGAGAGGGCACCCAGGAGGTATGGGCGAAGAGGAATATTGACTGGGGAGGACAATATGAGAAGATCTGGCACAAGAACCGGGTGTGCAGATGTGACAAGCAACCCGGGTGGCGAAATGGTCATAGTGGACAATTCCTACAGTGACCAGAAGCGCACCAAAGGTAATATGAACAACAACGATGGTGATACGAACATGTCAAGTCAAGACATCAAGGGCGATTGGGAGTGCCAGAACGATGGTGCCAGCATCTGATATGATGGGAGACGAGGTTGGGTGGATATTGCAATGAGTCACCTGATGCCCTAGTCCTATCCTAATATCCTACTCCCCCGTATCCGTATCCGGGCGCAGCCACCCCTGGAAGCAACCAGGGGCTTTCCTTTTATGGAAGGTGGAGACAACTAGGGGCTTTCCTTTTATGGAAGGTGGAGGCAACTAGGGGCTTTCCTTTTATGGAAGGTGGAGACAACTAGGGGCTAATTCTTGGAAGCAGCCATGCACAGCCACTGGAAGCAACCAGGGGATTTCCTTATATGGCAGGTGGAAGCAACTAGGGGTCAACACAGCCACAGGAAGCAACCAGGGGATTTCCTTTTATGGCAGGTGGAAGCAACTAGGGGCTTTCCTTTTATGGAAGGTGGAAGCAACTAGGGGTCAACACAGCCACAGGAAGCAACCAGGGGATTTCCTTATATGGCAAGTGGAAGCAACTAGGGGCTTTCCTTTTATGGCAGGTGGAAGCAACTAGGGGTCAACACAGCCACAGGAAGCAACTAGGGGCTTGCCTTTTATGGAAGGTGGAAGCAACTAGGGGCCAACACAGCCACAGGAAGCAACTAGGGGCTTGCCTTTTATGGAAGGTGGAAGCAACTAGGGGCCAACACAGCCACAGGAAGCAACTAGGGGATTTCCTTATATGGCAGGTGGAAGCAACTAGGGGCTTTCCTTTTATGGAAGGTGGAAGCAACTAGGGGCCAACACAGCCACAGGAAGCAACTAGGGGATTTCCTTATATGACAAGTGGAAGCAACTAGGGGCTTTCCTTTTATGGGAGATGGAGGCAACTAGGGGCTAATTCTTGGAAGCAGCTGGGCACAGCCACTGGAAGCAACTAGCCGCTAACAACATAGCCACTAAAAGGACTTAGGCTAGCATAGGCACAATAAACATTAGCAAACACTAACATTGGCTAGTAAATATTTCAAAGATGCATAAGTATTTGAAATACTTGTGCAATAAAATACAAACAAACCACAGTGATATATATAGCCACTTTACAAGCTCACAACATTATGGCACAGCCACCAGCAATATAAACAAGCAGTTATGACATCATTTGAGAATTTGAAATTTAAAGAGGAGTTTAAAAAAATTTCACCTTGAAGCGGAGCTTAAAACTGTCATATATATTCAAGCACCTGTGGGAAAAAAAAAATTTCCCCCCCACTCTCTTACCACCATGTTCACTTGTGCCACTTGTCACCTACAGTTTGATTTGAAAAGTGTTTATGCCACTCATCTTAAGAGTTGTGTTCTAGTATCTACCTTTACTACTCACACTGGCCAGGAGGTTACTGTTACAAGGAATGAGGAGAATGTATTTCTATGTTACTGTTCTCACCCAGATTGCCCCAAGCCTACAGGCTACTCCACTTCAGCTGCCATCAAAAGGCATATGAAAAAGGTACAATCCACTTGGATTGGACCAAACAAGGACAAACAAACGTCGGCGCAAGTAAAGGTAATACTTGTGCACATTCAATCCTGTAGATCATCTATCTGACCTTGTTTTGATTCAAGGCAACACCAATTCAGGTGGAATCATTGGCATTGGCGCAAGTAAAGGTAATACTTGCGCACATTCAATCCTAACATCATTTATCTGACTTTGTTTCAGTCCAAGACAACACCAATTCAGACAGGACCATTAGCGCAAGTAAAGGTAATACTTGCGCACATCCAATCCTAAGTCATCCATCTGACTTTGTTTTAGTCCAAGACAACATCACTTCAAATAGAATCATCAGATGCCATTATGCAATCTCCACCACCACCTTCAGTTCATAGCCCGCACAACATGGTTGTATCTCCCAAAATTATCACTGTAAGTTATTTTGATATGCACAACTTTAGCTATACTTATGCCACCCACAGCTGGATATCAACATGCATTCACCTGAATTTGCATCACCAAAGTCTCCAGTACTACAACTTGAACCTATACCATCCTTGACAGTGAGTTTATATGGCCATTGTATGTGAATGATCCTTTAACACATGTGTCTCACAGTCCATATTGGAGCAACAACATCAATCAGCACCAGCCATAAATGTTCCAGTGCCAGCACCAATACCCTCTCACATGGCCTCACAGGAGATCAACAATGATCAGCATTATTCTATAATTGATGGTCTTTTGCAACACCCATATTTGGACACCTTGAACCTCATAGTCAATGAGGAATTTCGTCTTCTGATTTGCCAAGAGTGTGGCATCGCTCTTCTGCAAGACCAAGCCATTGTCCATTTAAATCAAAAACATCCAATGTTGGACGTTGACCACATCAAGTTCATGCAAGCAGCCACCAACATGACACTCGCTAGCAAATTTCCTACAGACTTGGAAGGACCAAGAAATGAAGTGTGTGGACTACCCATCATCAATGCCTTTGCCTGCGATCGCTGTTTCAAAGTCTTTATATCGGAGGAAAGCATACGCATTCATCACCACAAATATCACAATGATATTCCAAAGCCACCATTTTGGAGACCTTGCAAAGCCCAGAGGTTTCACACACAAAATACAGGAACCTATCGCATCTCATGGGAAATTCATGTCAAGGAAGGTACTGAAGATGGACATTCTTCCAAGGAGCTTTTGGTGGAATCCTTGTTAAAGGAACTAGAGGATGAATACGATGTTCCACGTACAGCACCAGATGAACGTCTAATCACTCCATGGCTAATGACAACCCGCTGGCACGAACACATTGCAAGAGAAGAATTTGATGCAGAGTCCTTGTGCAATATAGTGGCGATACCAAGGGATGACGACCACATACTGCCAGGGTTGCGGACAGCAGTCAACAAATATTTCCAAGAAGCTCTGAATCTTCTGTCGGTCACTGACGAGCTGGTGTTGAAACGTTTGAACTCACCCAACCCTCCAAAACAGTAAGTCTGTCATGTGCGCAAGTATATGGTATACTTACGCAGGCCTTGGCCATTTAGTGGCATATCCAACACTCCGCTTCACAAGCATCTGATGGACAGGACCATCACTGAATACGTGCTGCCAGTCGTTGCCCTGCTAGCAATGCTAATGAAAATGGGCAACACCGATCCAGAGGTCAATGAGGCGGTGGAAGTTCTCTTGGATGCTCTTCCAGGGGAGCAAGCAGATATTTCGAAGCATATCCATTGTGTTCTCACCAGCATATGGATGAAGACCTGGAAGCACAGTTCATCCATGGTCATTGCAGATCCAACCGAACGATGTCTGGCTCTGATGACTTTGAAGAGGGATGGCTCTTTCAGAGAACCCAAGCATGTCACCACCATCATTGCAAAGCTCGAGTACTGCATGCGACTCACCTTCTTGCGAGAGATCAGGGAGAGAGTGGACGTCGATGGTGGAATGGAGGAAGATGTAGCATGCGATTCCCTTGAAGACTGGTTTGTGGAAAACAAGTACTCCACATTCTCACGACTACGCTCATTGCAACACCGTGCCTCAGCTATCTCGTACGACACAATGAGCCTCCCCAACATCTGGTGGACAGACAGCATCAACTGGAAGTCCATGCTATTCAAGGGCGAGCCAATTCACCTGGACGATGTCTGTGACATGTTTGCAGACACTGAAGCAAGATTGATCGAGCTATGGGAGAAGAAGGTGCTGGGCGGGTTGTCATTGAGAGCAGAGTATGACAACATTGCAGACGACCTCACCAACAAGAATGTTGGCTATTCCTTCCTATCCGACCAACGAAACAAGGTCTTTATGTCCAGAGGGCGCTTGGTTCAAGCGGTCGTCAAAGGAGAGGGTGCATTCAAGCACTATGCCAATGTGGTAGAGGAAAAAATAGAGTGGAACAAGGGAGCCCTGAGGGCATGGCTACAAGACTATGCAGAGATGCAACGGCTGCTGCTTCTACGAACGGAAATGTTGAGTGGAGCTCCAGGTCGTGGCACGGAGCTTACTGCCCTCACATACCGCAACACCAAAACTCGAACAACACGCAGCCTGGTCATGCTGGGAAAGCATCTCACCATTCTCTGTCAATACATGAAGACCACGGCGCTCACAGGATATGACAAGCTTATTCCACACGCTCTGGACGCCATCACCAGCGACATCTTGATCCAAGACCTAGCGCTGGCCAGACCGCTTGCAGAGATCGCAGCACGCATGTGTTTCCCTGCCAAGCCTGAAGTCAAGGAGTTGTACCGAAATCAGCTCTTTGTGAACTTCAACCGACTGTTCACGTCCGATGATCTTTCTGGCATCATGTCAAAGTACAGCCTGCCACGCCTCAAATACGCTTTGACTATCAACCCATGGCGTCACATTCAAACTGCCTGGAAACGCAAATTCAGGTGCTCTTTAGAGGAGGTGAGGGAGGACGACATGGTGGACAATGTAGAAGCACTCCAGGCTGGACATACACGATCAACAGAAAACCGTGTTTATGGTCTGAGCATGCATGCTCTGGCAGGAGCACCAGAGGATGTGCTGCCTTTCTATCTGGAGGCTAGCACATCCTGGCAAAAGAGGTGTCGAACGATGCCTGGTGGAACCCTCATGTCATATCAACGAGCACGTGCGACAGCTGCTGCCACCTTGGGCAATGATGTGCATAACTTTAGCAATACTTGCGCACCACCACCACCACCACCACCCGCATCTGGATCATCACACTCCACTGCCATGCCATCGGTACAGGACATAGCCCAGCAGGTGGTGGCACTCCTAAAGCCATCCTTGTCCGATCTCATACAGGATGCTGTCTTCAAGGCGCTAAACAACAACCAACCACCCACACGTGACAAAGGCAAAGGCAAGGCGGTGGAATGGCCATCAGATGATGAGGACTTTGGGACCGTGGAAAATGAGCCAGTACTGTTTAACGATGGGGAGGATGAGGATGACGTAGGACTCGGGCTGGCTTTACAACAAGAGGCAGAGATGAATGCTGCAAGAAGATCCACTGACAATCAGGGTGAAGGTATGTGATTTGTCGATCGACAAGGCCTTCTGAATGTAATTGACCCATTCACTCTAGGACCATCGAATACCACCATCACATCGAGCAAAAGACCCATTGGTCCTACCACCTCTCCTCTGGCCAACACTCGCCCCAGAGTGCGACAGCGGATACTATCACCTCCTGCACGTTCAGACAGCAGCAGCCCACCTAATGTGCCATTACCTGGAGCATCCAGCGCAAGTATACCTATAGTTGCGCACACTCTCTCCTCCACCACCACCACCAGCCTGGAGTCACGTGCACTGGAAATCACCAATGTGCCATTACCTGAAGCATCTGGCACAAGTATACCTATACTTGCGCACACTCCCTCCTCCAGCAACAACAGCAACAGCAGCCTGGAGTCACGTGCACTGGAAACCATGAGGCGTTTGTTCAGAAATCCTATGGTCAACTGGCGCTCGGCTGAACAAAAGGCAGCAATGATGGCAACATTGAACCGTAGCACCGACGTCGTCACAGTCCTTGCAACTGGGGGTGGAAAGTCTATGTTGGCGATAGTACCCAGCCTGATGGAAGAGGCGATGATGACCATCTTGGTCTTGCCATTGAATTCCCTCATCATGGACTATGAGCGTCGTCTGACACAGATGCAGGTGCCATATCAGCTATACGAAGAAGGAGGCAATGAGAACACTCAGCTGGACGTGACAAGGAATCTAGTTCTGGTGTCTGCAGACAGGGCTCAAACCAATAGTTGGCGAAGTGCACTGGCAAGTCTGCATCAGAAAAAGAAGGTGGCACGCTTGGTTTTCGACGAAGCACACATTCCGTTGATCGCCAAGGACTATCGCAAAAGCTTGGAGAACGTATACCAAGTGCGGTCGATCCCCATCCAGCTGGTGTTGTTGAGCGCCACCCTTCCTCCCACATTCATTCCAGAGCTTAGGACGTCCTACAACCTCCTTGCCAACACTACCATCATTCGACAGTCAACCAACCGACCAGAGCTCGTCTATATTCTGGAAAAGATGAGTGGTACATCCCTACTGGCAAGGACTGTCCAGATCTTGAGCGAAGAGATGATCAGCTGGAGCGAGAAGGACAGGGGGTTGGTCTTTGTGACATCCATCGCAGAGGGCCAGAAATTGGCAGACCTCACCAATCATGCCTTCTATGCGGGCGATCGAAAGAAGATGAGCGACGAAGAACGTCGTGCTGCCTATCATGCATGGGTACAGGGATCCAAGAAGGTCATGGTTGCGACCACCGCCTTCAGCACAGGCAATGATTATCCACATGTGCGACTGGTCATACACATGGACAAGCCGTTCGACATGCTGGAGTTCATCCAAGGTCAGGGCAGAGCTGGCAGGGACGGGCGAACGGCCAAGTGCTATGTTCTCACACCCCAGAGTGCTGGAAAACCCAGCAACAAGGAGTCGGGGGTGTTGGCAGAGAGCAAGCTTGCCATGTACGACCACGTGTTCACGTACGGTCTGAAGCGATGCCTCCGATATGGCATGACCTTGTTTGCAGATGGCACAGGCTCAGCCTGTTTGCAACATCCCAACAACCAGCCATGTTGTGTGTGCAGCGGGGACCCACATCACAAGCCAGAGAACATCTTGATCGCTAGCATGCCCAAGGCAAGGATCGCCCCGTCCAGGCCTACACACACGCCCAACCCTCCCAACAACAACCCTTTCGTGGAAGCCACAGACCAAGCGAAGCAGAAGTGGTCATCACATCAACTTGTAAAGTCAACCAGGATTGATGTGATGCTGGGGGCTCTACGTCGACTGGAAGACATCTGTGCTCTATGCAAGATCTTGGATCCGAAGATGGACGAACAGAATCACCATCTGTATTGCTGTCCATGCTTGATATCGCATGCAAACAGCAGTTGGGACGAGTACAAGGAATGGAGGAAGGGGCTACGGTATGGCAAGTGGCACAACAAGATCTGCTGGCTATGTCATGTGCCCCAACTCAACGACAACCTACATCCCACCTTTGTCAAGGCAAACAAGGGTAAACCGGAATGCAAGTTCACGGACGTGGTGGCTCCGGCCGCCTTTGCAATCTATCATCGGAAAGGGGTGAGAGTGGCAGCACAACAACACTTCCAACAAAACTGGGCGACGCTCGGGTCGTTCACACGTTGGTTGATGGACAGGCCAGCGGTGGGCAGTGAGAGCAATCTGATAGATTTGTTCATGTGGTACTCCAACACGTACGAAGACGATGCCTAAGTATACCAAGTAGTTACGCAAACAAGGTTATGGAGTTTACAATGTATGTGGGTGATATAGCAATAATACAATACAGTGATTCCAGTTTGCAGATGATTGTATGCGATGAACGACACTAATTAATTGGTGGCACCAACACCAAGCATCAACAGCGACACAAGTGAAGTGGGTGCGCAAGTATATGCTAAAGTTACGCACAGGAGAGCGCGGGAACTGCTTATGTAATTGTTTGTACCTATATATAAACAGCCAAACTGTAGTGGCTATGCTCCAACACAACTTGAACTTGAACCACCGCCTTCCCGATTTGGAAAAGAACCAAACAAACACAAACAACCCAAAATGGTAAATTAAATTAATTTAAGGATTGCACAAGTATTTGCTAAAGTTATGCTGGCTCAGCAATCCACCTCCACCACCCAAGATATCATGGTAAGTGGCATCGGCTGCGCAAGTATTTGCTATACTTACGCCAGTCCAGCAATCCACCTCCACCGAAGATGTCATGGTAAGTCGCATTGATGGCGCAAGTATTTGCTATACTTACGCCAGTCCAGCAGCAGTCCACCCCCACCGAGAATGCCATGGTAAGTCACATCAATGGCGCAAGTATTTGCTATATTTACGCTGGTCCAGCAGTCCACCTCCATTGAAAATGTCATGGTAAGTTGCATTGACTGCGCAAGTTTAGGATATACTTACGCTGGTCCAGGAGCAGACCCCTGCCCCAAATCCTGATGTAGGTTGCTGTTCCATGCACAAGCATTTGATATACTTATGCTGGCCCAGGAAAACATGACAACAGAGACCATAGATGGCCTTGCAAAGGCCTTTGAGGTGAGTTGTACGCCATCGCTTTGTGTGCTCACTAACTGAACATGTCTACTAGGATGTGTCTGCCAATGTAGACATGCCTACAGACGCTGACAATGAGGCCATGGCAGTAAGTGATCACAATCGTAAAAATAGACAGTCAATTAACAGCTATGTATCAGGTGGACGAGGATGTCACGGACCAGGCAGTCAAGGCGAGTGTATACCATATCCTGACCAGTCCCATCTCATCTAGGACATGTAGGATGTCGAGGACGATCTGATGGCCGGCAATAATGATGAAAAAGAAAACGAAAATGACATTGAGGAGATAACTCCGAGGATGCGCAAGGTAATTGCATAGCGATGGCATTGTTGCGCAAGTATATGGAATACTTACGCCCAGGGATTGCAGATTGCTGCAAAGAAACAAGACAAAGGAAAATCCAGAGCGATACCCGTCGAAGAAGAAGTTCAAAGTGATGTCAACGAGAGCGAGGTACATTGAGCTGGGTTTATATATCATGGGACTGCCATATTGACAATGCATTTCCAGGACGAGGACGAGGAGGAGATCACGACAAGCAAGGTAACAATTCAGCATGCTCAGCAAGCTGCACAAGTATATGAAATACTTACGCAACCATCACAGGGAAAAGGAAAGAAAGCTATGAAAGGGAAGAAGGACAAGGGGCGCAAGGTTCCAAAGGTCAAGGCTCTGGTAAGCATACCACCATCACACACACGATCAGAGCAGTCACTGATGAACTTGCAAAGAACCCAAAACGCAGAGATATCCAGCACGTTGTGGAATCGATTCACAGCGATCTTAAAGAGGCGACGTTGGGATACGCTCTGATGACGTTCGTGGACAGCGATGATATGGGACGTGGTCCCAAGATGACGGTCCAGAAGATCAACCCACGTTCGATCGATATGAAATATGCCAAAGCGTTCAAACAGTCGGTAAAGCAAAAGGGTTTGCAAAACAAAAAAGTAGAGAACGCAATCATACTCGGGGTGGAAAAGGAATGGATCAAGCTGGACTCGCTGGAGGGAATGCACGAGGGCGTCTACTCAAACCAGGTGGTATGGACCCAAGCAAAGTTTGACAAGGAACGGTCCATCTTGTTCAACGGAAACCACCGAATGAATTACATGAGGACAGAAGATCACACACGCAAAATGTATTACAAATACTTGGCTGCAAAGAAAAACCTGTCAACCGCAACCCAAACTGCAGAGAAACGGAAGCACGAGGAGACCATGAAAGGGTTGAAAGATTATCTTGTAAAAGAAGGAGTATGGTTGATCCGATTCATGGACCTAAGTAAGTTGGCGCAAGTATATGATATACTTGCGCACAGCTGACCTATATGGACATCATCAGCTGCCATCAAAGAGAGCGAAACTCCAGCACTGCTGGAGCACCATCTAGCAAGCAACTCCCAGTTGGCAAACCTGGAAGATACAGACGATGTAAAGATTTCCCAGGTATTGCTAATGATGGCGTCGATGACAGCAGACCAACGACGGTCTCACATCAACTCGCTATGTGCCCAACTAACGCCGGCCTCGCATCTGTACAAGATACTAAAAGACAAGAGTTTATATACGGCGGCGATGAAATTATATGCCTGGAAACATTTCCATGGCACAACAGCCGGTGCTGGACTCACCGCACGCCATCTCGTGAGCTGGCTGCCAGTGTATGGAGGAGTGAGTTGATTGATCTGGACAGACCATATGATGCACACATACTAACACAAAAACCATTGTAGCTGATGGAAAAATTCGCCAATTACATGACCCAGGTGATGAAATTTCTGTCTTTACCACTCGAGCTGCCAAGCTTGTCCGCCGTGGACCGCAACGCGACAGAGCTTGGGATCGACGTCGACAAACATCGTGAGCTCAGTGCCGATACAATTATTAAAGACATGGAATCTATGCATGCACGGGACATGGAATGCGAATGTCTCGACAAGCTATATCTTGACAAGTGGACGACAGACTTTGTCGAGCTGCTTTCCAAGCCCAACATTTTCGAAAAATTTGGAACGAGACATACCGCAGAAAAGAGCGAGTACACTACAGCCATGGACAAGTATTGGATTCGGGTTCGTGGCCATTGTAGCAAAATGATGCAAAACACAACAGAGGACATGGACCCTGATTGGAAAAAAGTGGTCACTTTCATGGAATCTAAAATCGATTGGCTCCATACGGGGTTAATCATCGATGGACCAACGTTTTTGTTGCAGCTGCCCTTGCCCAACAAATTCCTTCTCCCTGGGATTTTAAGATTATATACAAATGAGAAGATAACATTGGACAAAGTGATCATTGACGTGAGTGTTTGAACATATGTCTTTGTTCATTATTGATTGATTGACTGGTCATCAGGCGACGATATCCGTAGAACCAATGGCAAAAATGGTCATCGAACAGCGCGAGATGGCAGTGAAGGGGGGAAATCGATATGTACGGCCTTGGACGACATATACGGAAGCACTCTTCCACACGATGGAAGATATGGACGAGGCAGTCGACGAGGTGAGCGCAAGTATATGCTATACTTGCGCATGGGTGCACTGACACGAGGACATTCATTTCAGCTGTGGACTTTGTTGGTAAAATACCGACGAAGCCATCTCCTACCCCTTGCATGCTGGACGGAAAAGTTGCTGATGGAGAAAAGAAAGGTTGATGGCAACATCCGAGACAAACAGCTGATCGGGTACGTGGGGGCGATCGTCAAAAGCTATACTCCGGCGGTCAAAAACCACCGCAAGGCAACGCAGGACAGCTCTCGTCCAATTCCAAAGACGTCCAGCAGCTTGACCCCGTTTGAAAGCGAGACATTGAACGAATACGTTGCAGATGTCCGACAAATGCTCTATGTTACGTCGCTGGAATGGATAGAGGAGGGAGCGATCAAGAAGGTGGAGACATTGATCAAACACACGATACCGTTCAGCAATGCCAAGTCCGACCGGGAGCTCCTCTTGGCCACCGAAAAAGGATGGGAGCTACGTGAGAAACTGGGCAACATTGTCAAAAATGCTGGTGGAGTTGCACGTGAGGCGATGACGTGGTGGGACGGGTTTGAGACCAGACCCACGGACGTGGATCGGATCGATTACGAGGACCTTCCTGAGGCGATCACGGGCGAGAGCATCGGAAACTTGGTGATACGACGAGGTCATATTGACGAGATGCGTGCACGCACCGTCAGCAACATCCAGAAGGTTGTTGATCTTGTCGTTGTGGAAAACCTGGGTCTGCTGTCTCCTGGACTAATGTCTGAGAGGATATCCAAGCCACTGCGAGAGTTGTGCGAGGTGAGTGCCATGCATGCGCAAGTATTCCATATACTTACGCTGACCACCACACAGGCAATGATGTTCGAAGGAGAAAGACACGCGATGCGTTTGGATGATCCCAAGCTAGACATCAACAATGTGGAGTTTTCCCAACAACGGGTGGCCGAAATGAAGCTCATCAATATGCCCAACTTCCCTGCGGTGGCCACGAAGGAGCAAGAGACAAAGATCTGGTCGCCAATGGACAAGAAGGACGAAGCTCTAAAGATGATCACGCAACTCACTCTGGTCCAGTCCAAGGATCACAAAATAATGGACAAGGACCTCAAGGAGGTAGAGGCCAAGACGAAGCTGGTGCAGAAGCTACGGGAAGAGAAGGAGAAGGTGATCATGTACGATCGGCAGACCCAAGCAAGAATGCGGGCAGAACGAAAGAACGGTGCGCAACTATATGGAATACTTGCGCATGCTGAGAGTGCTGACATGTTCCACAGCCAAGAAGACAGGGAGTGGCGAGGAGAGCACGTCAGAGGGCGAAGAAGAGTCTGACGACGACCCACAAGAAAAGCAGCGCAAAAGGGAGGGTGAGCAGAACATGCACTGTCCTGCATAGCACGGGTGATCTGATGCTGGACATAGCGACGTTGAAGGCTCTCAGAAAGCGCCGGGCTGCCAAGACTGCAAAGGGGAAATCGCCAGGAAAGAGTGAGTGCTTGGTCGATGCATGCATAGGGATATGTTTGCTCACATCCATGGATTGTCCCTCAGACGACATGCGAGAGCCAGGCAAGTGTTTGTTCATCGAGCGCAAGTATATGGTATACTTACGCAACATCCCTTGTGATCAGAACAAGCCATCCAGAGCTCGGACAACGAGGAAGGTGTGACGGACGGGGGCGTCAAACTCCCTTGTGAGCAAAGAGTGTGGCGATATGCAGCGTCGATCATTGACCCGTCCACTTTAGTGTTTTTGCCAACGACGCCCGAGCAAGGCACCTCATCAAAGCGCCGTATCTCTGTAGTGGAGCACCAGACAGACGAGGATGTGGACAACGTGTCTCGTTCTCGTCGTCAACGCCTCCAAAAGGACCTGTCCAAGAACGTCGGGACGAAATACACATGGGGCAAATTCAAGGCAGAGATGGCAGGGCAGAACTTTGACTCCGAAATGGAGTATGTGCCAATCATGCTTCGAATCCTGCAGGACTGCATGAGCGTGATTGAGTCGAGCGACAACCCTCTCCTCGAGTCAGCACTTGCAAGCATCGCTGGATTCAGCCAACAACCACAGGCAACAGAGGTTCTCGCCATCATTACAAACCTGGGCACACTCCACAGCTTGGACAACAAATATCAGAAGTGGGCAACATTGTGGGAGAAGTCGAATGTGGGGATGCAGACAGCCACGAACAAGGATAACATCTACAGCGCAAAGTTGATGAAGGAGGTAAAGAAGCGATGTGACGAGGACATGGAGAGCGACGCTTAGTTTAGTTGACATGGTCTACTTTGTATGGTTGTATCACAAACACCGAGATCTGTTTTTTGGATTTGTTTTTTTCTGAACACGTGTGATGAGCGACAGCGATGGCGCAAGTATACCAAAGACTTGCGCATGTGCGCCTTAGGGTCAGAATTGAGATCAGATGATTAGTCAGCGGATTACATAAGCGACACAAACATATATATACCCAAGGGTGGATGTGGCTATGCTCTTTTGCACCTTGACTCTTAACCACCGCCTTCCTAGTTAGGCCAGGAACAAATACAAACAAACAAACACAAACAATGTCTGACCAAGCACAGGTAAGCTGGCACGATGCCTGCGCAAGTATATGGAATACTTACGCACGCCCTGTCAGAACCCAATTGAGACCACCGTAAGTGATTTCCTTTGTGATCACATGCGATCAGGCCAGAAGACGATGATCACACATGGTGACAGATGAATGCCATCACCAAGCCCATCCAGGCAAGTTGTCGTCAGACCTGCGCAAGTATATGGAATACTTATGCACACTTTCTTAGACCACCGACGAGGACATGGTATGTGTTCCAGCCAGCCATGTACAGTATGTATTGAGGGGGCTGATGTGCATCACATCACAACAGGTGAACGTCACGCCAGCCAAGGTAAGCCATTGCCAGACCTGCGTAAGTATAGGGAACACTTGCGCTCATTCAACTTACAAGACCAAGGAGGTCGAGGTGGCGATGCCCTTGCCGAGCGACATGGAAAAGGTATTGGTCGTTCCGATGGCATACATACATACATCAAGGAGAGCTGATGCCATGGTCATGTTCCAGGCCCGCAAAGCGAGAGCAAGGGCTGTGATCATGAAAAATGGCCGAACCATGAGCAAGCTTGTGACGTTCTTCGACGAGAACATACTGGTGGAAGGGTTTGGGCTGATCCCAGATGGGAAGGAACAACGGCCGAGTCCCCTGGTGGTTGAGATGTTGAGAGCGCTGCTCAAGGTGGGTGGAGCTTTACACAAAGGGACATAGGCTGAGGACGGACGTCTGTAGGGTCTACAAACACAGTCTGACAGGCAGGCGATGCATGCGGCAGACGCAGCATGTGGTAAGATGGAGGAGGTGCCAAACTGGATTTTACGACAGCATCACCTATATCCATCCCCCGAGCTGGATCAGTATGAGATTGCGAGCGTTGCAGCACAAGGAATATTCTGTGGACGATACGACCCGAGCGAGGAGATCGACATTGGGAAGCTAGACATTGGAACAGGCAGAGGTAGGGGTTGCACAAGTATTAGATATACTTGCGCTGACCAAGGTCTAACATTGACAGAAAATATGATACGAACAGAGAAGAAAGGGGAAGAAGGGTTGGATTCCAAGGGCAAGGGCAAGGGCAAGCAGCGCGCATCAGAGAAGGACAGCAAGGAGGTGGTGGTGAAAGAGGAAGAGCAGGAGCAGGAGACAGGGCTGGCAGGAGATACCAGCATATACGAAGATGACCTGGCACATTTTCTGGAGAAGTTGCCAGAGGACGTGGTGATAGCACTTGCAGGATCACCAGAAAAAGCAAAGACGGCAGGAGAGTCAAGCAAAATGGCGAGAGAGTTGAGCAAGATGGAAGGTGAGCGATCAAAAACAATACCGGCGGGCGAACGAGGGAAACTGACATGCATCAGTGATTGATTTGGACGAGGAAGGTAGCGACATGATTTCCAACTGGCCATCATCACCAGCACAGAAACGCATGATGGAGGTGATTGACGTGGATGCAATGGAGGACAAACCACGGGTGAAACGACAAAGAAGCATGGTAGACTTGGAGTCATCGCCAAAGAAGCCAGTCAAACGACCACGGTTGAAGATTGAGGGGGACAACACGATGAAATGTGAGTGGGATGGTCAACAGGAGGTGACGGACATGGACTGAATTGGAAACAGCACAGATTGAGCTGTACAGCTGGAGCAAGCTTCGGGAGTACATGACGAACACGCACACAAGACGAGCAGAGTTGGAGAACATGCCAGCGATGTGTCGGATGATATGTGACATGTTTTTTGCATGTGTGAAGATGAGGGAGAACCGGGGGGCACAGGAAGCAGTGGGAGAAGCAAAGAAGTTGATGAAAGATGTTGGTGACAGACAACCACCACTGCAGACGCTGATGCAGTTGATTGGATTTTTCAAAAAGGTGGATGGGGGAGAAGTGAAGAAAATGATGAGGACAGCAGAGATGCTGGAGAATACGAAGCATGTGATGAAGAAGGTGGGACTGGTTCGACGCAAGGACTTGTATGAGGGGAGGTTGTTGAAAGAATGGAAAGATGGAGAGATGAAGCGAGGACAAAAGGCGAAGAGAAAGTAGAGCAACGAGGGTTAGCACAAGTATATGGTATAGTTGTGCGAAGAAAGGAAAGATGGATTGTGAGCTGAGTGGAGCGAGAGTATGAGTAGTGCAAAAAAGAGGGATAAGTGTAAGATAAGGGGATGTCAGCCATGTAAGCCGTATATAACTCCCCCCCATGTGATGGTGCAAACAAGGCCCCATATAAACCCCCATGTACATAAAGAAGGAATGTAGTATAAGTGCATAAACAAGGGTTGTGTGTGACCCCCAGACATGAGAGTGCACAAGTTTAGCAATAATTAGGCTAACAAGGACAAGAGAGGTAATGAAGAGAAATGAGAGAAGTGCAAGGATGGGTTAGTTTACAGTAGAGTGATGAAAAAAGTGTAGGATAAGGGGTGTGTAACCCGACATCCCCCGGTGGCGGGTGTAAGAAACACAAGTATATGATATAGTTGTGCATAATGAGGGGTGTAAGTGGTGTAAGGGGTATGTAACCCCCCATATGATGCCGCAGATGATGCGAATATGATGTGGGGATACATGATAAGAGATAGATAAGCAGCAAAAAAAAAGAGAGTAGGATAAGTGGTGAAGAACCCCCCTGATGACCCGTGTAACTGCTGTGTAACACCCGAATACAGGATATAAAATAGAATAAGTAGTATATAAGGCCGCATTCCCCCCGGCGGAGGGTGTAATGAGCGCAAGTATATGATATAGTTGTGCAGGATGGGTGAGTAAGGATGAAAGGGTTAAGTAAGCCCGGGTGTGAGGTGACAGATGACCCCCCGGATGAGGCCCGGATATATGATAAGAGATAGATAAGTGAGAAAAAAAAAAGAGTGTAGGATAAGGGGTAAAGAACCCCCCCCCGACAACATGGGTATAATGGCCGAGTATATAACGCCGCCCCACCCCCCCGCCGGAGGGTGTAATGAGAATAAGTATATGGTATAGTTGTGGATGATGGATGAGTAAAAAAAGGGTAGTAAATGAAGAAAGAAAAAAGGAAGTGTAATAAGGGGAGAGTAACCCCCCCGTTCCGCCCCCCGTCTGGTGAGTGAAAGTGAGTGGAAATGGATGTAGATGATAAATAATAGAGAACAAAAAAAAAAAAAAAAAAAAAAAAAGAAGATGGGTGATAACCCCAGGGCCGGGAGGAACCGCGGGTAAATAAGATAAGTGATGAATAAGTGAATAAAAAAAAAGGAAGTAAGTGGTGATAAGGGTTGAGTAAGGCGGGGGTGGTGTTGTAATGTGGAGTGTATAAGGTGGGTATATATGGATAAAAAGGAAATATATATATATATATAGATGATAAGTGAGAATAAGTGTGGGAGTAAAAGGGGGGAGTATGAGTAGTAGTAGAAGTGAATATGGTAAAAAGAGTAGGATGATGGGTAAGTGAATATAGGGTAGTGAAAGTAGTAAAAAGAGTAAGATAGGCGTAAGTATAGGGAATAGTTATGCGAAAAAAAAAGATAGAGATAAAGTGTAGGATGAAGGGTAAGATAATATAGGGTAGTAATAAGGGTAAGGTAAGTATAAGTAAAGGAAATAGTTATGGGGAAAAATAAGTAGGGGTATATAATGGGATAAGTAAGTAGGGTAGTAGTAGAGGTAGTAAGGGTAGAAGGGTTGTAAGTATAGGATAAGTGTAGGATAAGTGTAGGGTAGTTATGATAGAAAGGAAGAAGTGTAGAAGTTAAGAGTTATGAGGAAAGGAAATAAATAAGTGTAGGAGTAGGGAATGTAGGGTAGAAGGGAA
This sequence comes from Boletus vermiculosoides, assembly GCA_038091015.1. Classification (NCBI taxonomy): domain Eukaryota; kingdom Fungi; phylum Basidiomycota; class Agaricomycetes; order Boletales; family Boletaceae; genus Boletus; species Boletus vermiculosoides. The sequence goes on from JBBPNR010000633.1 coordinate 19,238, forward strand.
GTAAGTGTAGGAGATATGTAGTTAGGGAGAAGTGTAGGAGTTATAGGGTTAGGAAATAATAAGTATAGTTGTAGGGTAAGTAGGATAGTTAGGGAAAAGTGTAGGAGTTAGGGAATAAGTGTAGGAGTAGGGTAGTTAGGAAAGTTGTAGGATAAGTGTAGGGTAGTTAGGGGAGAGTAGGGTAGTTGTAGGGTAGTTAGGAAAAGTGTAGGGTAAGTAGGGTAGAAGATAGGGGTTGGGAGAGAGAGGGGGTTAGGAGAAGTGTAGAAGAGAGGGGTGAGTGAGAGATAGGGGTTGTGAAAGTTGTAGTTGAGTGAAGGAAAGGAGAAGGTTAAAGGTTAAAGGTTAAAGGTTAAAGGTTAAAGGTTAGGGTTAGGGTTAGGGTTAGGGTTAGGGTTAGGGTTAGGGTTAGGGTTAGGGTTAGGGTTAGGGTTAGGGTTAGGGTTAGGGTTAGGGTTAGGGTTAGGGTTAGGGTTAGGGTTAGGGTTAGGGT
>JBBPNR010000634.1:0-19701 GCA_038091015.1 Boletus vermiculosoides
GAACACTCGCACGACTGTTCGCGCTCAATTTTGCAGCGTGCTTCTGCTCGAAGCGGACACCTATGTAACACCCCACCCAAATGCATACCGCACAGCGAAGTTGGCCAACTGAGTAAAGCAAAGTGGCATTAATATTACGTGGAGGAGACACTGGGTGATGAGGGATATGAATAATGCGAACACGAACGAAGGCCATATGCATTTTGCTGATAGGCTAGTGATGGTACTGGTGATACCCGTGTTTACATACAGTACCATAATGTTGTACTTTGAATTTCTGCCAGTGCCAATCTGTCATCACCATGGCACCTTCACGAGGCCCACAACCACTTGCCCGCAAACTACACACGACTCTCAGCAACCATCGCGGTCCAGTGCACGTCGTTCGCTACGCCAAAGGGAGCGCCAAATACATCCTCAGCGGTGGCCAAGACCGCACCGTCCGGCTCTGGAACCCCGACTCGGGCGCCGAGATCAAATCGTTTGAAGCGCACGGATACGAGGTCCTCTCCATATCCGTGTGCGTACTATACCCCCACACCATCGTCGACGTTGGGCTGACGACCATATGTTTGCTGTACGTCCAGGAGCCATGACAATGGCAAGTTTGCGTCGTCGGGCGGAGACAGGTCTGTGTTTGTCTGGGACGTTGCGACGGGGGTGACGAACCGTCGGTTGGCGGGTCATATGGGTAAAGTGCACGCCGTCGAATTCAACGCGGACGCGAGCGTGTTAGCGAGCGGTGAGACTCCGAGTCACGACCATATACATGGGGGATGGTCTCTTTTACTCACTCTTGATTCACGCTTTCCTCCGTTCCATCAAACAGGTTCGTACGATGCAACGGTCAGGCTATGGGACCTACGGTACGTAGCACCCACGTTTCTCTCCTCCCCTTTGTCCCTCAACGCGCGTACGTCTCTAGATCCCAATCGCGTGCGCCGATTCAAGTGCTCGAAGAAGCTCGCGATGCGGTGCAGGCCCTCCACGTCGACGCGACGAGCATCATCGCCGGTTCCGTGGATGGTTACGTCCGCACGTATGACCTCCGCAAAGGCGAACTTCGCGCAGACTTTGTCGGACGTGCGTCTTCCCCTTTTCCCTCTCTCATGCTGCACGTTCACACTTTCTTTCTTTACATAGAACCTGTCACCTCGGTCGTTCCATCTGCAGATGGGACGACGCTCTTGGTTGCTACCCTCGACTCGCACGTGAGGCTGTTTGACGCGGTGACGGGGAAGCTCTTGAATGCGTTTACGGGGCATGCTCACACATCCTATCGGTGTCGCGCCTGTTTTGGTCACGAAGAAGCAAGCGTCGTGTTTGGTGACGAAAATGGACAAGTGTGGGCTTGGGACCTGGTTGACGTAGGTGGTGTTTTGCTGGCGTTGGATCAGGGAACTGATATCATGCGTAGGCGGCAGTTATGCAGCCGAATCCTCCACCCAAGGTGCACAACAAGGTGATCACTTGGACGGAGCACCATCCAAGCGAGGCCGGGGAGATGATTACTGCAAGTGCTGATGGGACTGTCAAAGTGTGGAGGTAAACGTGAGAACCATACAATTAGACGTTCCTAGGTACAAAACGAAAGTAGACGATAATAGCAATACAACACGAAACAAATGTTAGTGACCAGATCCGTCCATGACAGCCTTTAATCGTTGTCTAAGCATACCCCTCGCGCCGGTTGTTTCCTTCTGATCTTTCGAATGCTCGGCTGCAGAGCCAGTGCTCTCCCAGTCCGAGAGGCTGGATGCGGTAGGAGATGCGAGGCCAGCGGTGACCATGGAAGCGGTGTTTCCGGCGCTGGATATGCTGAATGCGCCCGAGTCCCGCATGACACCAAACTCGCCGGGACCGACGAGCTCGACGGTTTCTGTGAGGATCGCGATGCGGGTCCAACGACGATACCTTGTGTATTTGCCCATGCCACCCTTGCAGCTCGCACCTTCCCATTTGTTATCACCATAAACCCAGCCCTCGGGGTCGGTCACGATGTCATCCTCGTGGGCTGGAATGACGGATGGATCGGAGACGTGCTGGTCGGAAGGGGATTTCTTGTCTCGTTCTGGGGACTCGCTGGAACCGCTTCCAGAAGGATCTCTTCCTCTTGCGGCACGCAACATGCGAGCGGCAGTGCCGGTGTCGTCGAGTGTCTCCTTGTCCTTTGGGGGCGTCTTTTCGATTCTCCACAGGCCATCGTGGCCCTCCTTTCTGAGGACGACACGCCATTCTGGTTCTTCCCAGACCCACCTGGCCATGCGCTTTGCTCTGCCGTGTTTTCCGACGGGGACGAAGGAGGTGGTGGGAGATGGGAGAGAAAATGTGGAAGGGGGAGGGAGGGGTACCTGTGAGGCACTGCACCAAGATGGGCGTTCACCGGGGAGGAGTGCGGCTGTCCAGTCAAGGCCGACCCACCATCGCTGGTTCTCGTAGACGGTGAAGAGGAAGCGAAGGGGTGGGGACGGGTGTGGTGCAGAGGGGTCCTCGTCGGGATTGGATGGTGCGCTGGTGTACTCTGTTGCGCCGGAAACGGGGCGGGAAGCGTATTCGGGAGGGGGAGAAGGTGTCGGTGTCGCGGAGATGGGAGTGCCAGAAAAGAGGGCGTATGTGTGGTAGAATGCCCAGCGGAGGTGTGCACTGCGTGCGAGGGCGGCACGCGCGTTGCGGGCCCAGCGGGCGCGGTGTGTGAGGAGGAGTGTGCCGGAGATGGCGATGCAGATGCGGAGGGGTACGAAGTAGGTGAGGACGAGGTAGGGGAGGTAGAGAAATGCGGCGATGCGGAGGAGTGTCAGGGACGGGGGCGGGGCGGAGTAGTCAGGGAGGAGGGTATGTAGAACGGCGAGGTCGTCGACGAGGTCATGTACGGTGGATTCTGTCGCGAGCGGGGGCGGGGCGGGCTGAGCGGGGGCGGACCAGTGGCGAAGGGCGAAGACGAAGAGGACGGCAAAGGGGAGGAAGAATCTGGGGAGGGGTGAGCAGGGGAGAGGGGGAGAAGGGAGACGTACTTGAGGGTGAGGTCGGCAAAGAGACAGAGGGACCACCAGAGGGCGAGGAGGAGGGCGGACTCTTCCCACGGTGCGGACCAGGAGAGTACGTCGGCGAGGTGTCGGACGTTGTGGATGATGGGCGCGAGGGGGAGCAGATGGAGCGTCAACGGCGGGGGCGTCGCCGACACAAAGTCGACCAGCGCGGACATGGCCGAGCAGAGTAAAGTCCGAGGTAATCTAATGAGGCAATATTTTATGTACTACATATACAAGTTAGATCCGCTTATCAACCTCACGAGCCCAGTCACCCAGATGCAGGTAGGCTGACTCACGGAATACCCCGGTCCGGTCGTGTCACACCGCCGACTCGGGGGCTGTGGGTTGCAATGGCTATGGAGACGACATCCTTGGGATGAATCCGAATAGTGATGTGTGGTCATGGGTAGAGGTGGGATGGGCCAGAGGGTCTTGGTTAATGCACCAGATGGTTTTGCATTCGAGGCTGCAACATGTCGAAAAAGATATGTTCGAGTGTTTCTAATATTGACTCCGCATTCTACTATTAGCCAGAATGGCGCCATCCTCGAGGCTTATGTCCTCGGCGGCGACCATGGCAAGGGTTGCCCACTGACCATGACTGAACCCACAGGCCTCCATCGCGGTCTGTCCGCGCGACAGGTGCAGATGATTGCCATCGCTGGCACCATCGGGACCGGCCTCTTCCTCGGCACTGGCAAGTCTCTCGCAGAGGGTGGTCCCGCCAGCATGCTTATCTGCTATGCTATCATCGGTTTCGTCGTCTACGTCACCCTCCTCCTCCTCGGCGAAATGGCCACACAGTACCCCGTCGCAGGTACCTCTTCCTCTCTCTCTTCCTCCTCTGCTGACATCCCCCAGGCTCGTTCAACGAGTACACTTCCCGCTTCTTCTCCCCTTCTTACGGCTTCGCCCTCTCCTGGAACTACTGGTTCAACGACGCCGTCTCCGTCGCATCCGATCTCACCGCCGCCCAGCTCGTCCTCCAGTTCTGGACCCCTTGGCACCCCTGGGTTATCAGCCTCCTCGCTTGGCTCTTCCTCGTCTCTGTCAACGCGCTCCACGTGGGCGCCTATGGCGAACTAGGTACCTCCCTTCCCCTCACCTCCTACATCTCTCACCTCTCCTCAGAATACTGGCTCGCCTTCCTCAAGGTCGTCACCATCGTCCTCTTTATCGTCCTCGGTATATTGGTCAACGTCGGCGTAAATACCCACCATACCTTCATTGGCACTCATTACTGGTCCATCCCCGGCGCACCCTTTGTCAATGGTTTCTCTGGCTTTGCAAATGTATTTGTCACCGCCAGCTTTGCATGCACGTCATTTCATCTCCACTCTATCCCCCTCACTCATCCCTCTACAGATGGCGGAACAGAAAGTCTCGGCATCACCGCCGGTGAAACTAAGAACCCGTCTAGAAACATGCCTAAAGTCGTCAAATTCGTTTTCTGGCGGTAAGACTAGCAACTCGCCCTTCCTCTCGTCTTTACACCCCCTCTAGAATCCTCTTATTTTATGTCCTGAGCATTTTGCTCGTCGGCCTTAACGGTGCGTGCGACTTGCACCCTCTTCCCGTCCTCTGCTCATACTTTTGACAGTCCCGTGGAATTATCCAAACCTGTCAAACGAGTCCACCACCACATCCCCATTCACCATCGTATTCAAGTTGGCTGGTTCAAGTACGTCCCTCTCCACACATGCAACCTTGGCCCTGATCCCCATCAGCTGTTGCTGCTTCGTTCATGAACACCGTCATTCTCACCTCTGTCTTTTCTGCCGGCAATCATGCACTCTTTGCCGGTACCCGCGTTCTCTACGGCCTCTCTGTCGTCTCTCCTCGTAGACAAGCCCCGGCCATTTTCTCAAAGACCACACCCGCCGGTGTTCCCATATTTGCTTTGCTAGCCACTAGTAGTATTAGTGTTTTGTGCTTCGCAAGTAGCTTTATTGGCAGCGGTCGGCTTTGGGGATGGCTACAGAACATCGTCGGTGTCTCTAACCAAGTAAGTCCAATCTCACTCCATCGTACCCATTCTCACCGCTTGTAGATTGCATGGCTATCCATTGGTCTTGCCAGCTGGAGATTCAGAAAAGCCTGGATCGCCCAGAACCGCTCCGTAGACGAATTAAAGTTTTATGTTCGCTGGACATGGCCTTGGGGTCCTTATTTCGTCGTACGTTGCACCGCTTTCGGTCTCTGACACACACTCAATCCGTTGTAGATAATCACTGTTTCGACATTGATCCTTGGTAAGTCGTCTCGCATTACGTGGTCCTGTCTAATTCCATCTCTACAGTCCAAGGCTGGTCTTCCATTTTCCCAAAGTTTTCCGCTGTCAACTTCATTTCGTTTTACGTCGAGATACCCTTCATGATAGCCATGTACACTGCTTGGGTACTCGCCAAGAAGACCTCCGCTACCAAACTCGAGGCAATGGCTCCAGGTGATCTTTCCCCGGGGTCCGCTGACGAATTGACACCTCTGATCTCCACCGACTCCCGTGGACGCACAACAAGACGCACGAGCGTATTTGACATTGTTGACATTTATAGCGTTGATTTGTATAAAGACGAGCATGTAGAAGATGCCGATGACGAACTTGATGACGAAGAGGCGAAACAGAATCTACAGAGTCGGTTTGGGTGGTTGTGGAGGTTGTATTATCTCATTTCCTAGGGTTCCCGTCACGGGGTGTTGGCACATACCCAAGTGTACTGTACATACTAAGATAAGACGAGACCCGAGGTTAATCTAGGTTTTGCATAGTCTATGCGTCCGCGTGAGAAGCGAAGTACGTGGGCCAACCTTCTCATTTTCGCCCACTTCGCATCCTTGCCAGTCGTAGCGTTCTGCTCTAGCGTAGTCCTAGTTACATTCGTTATCTTCGCACCCGCCCGCCTCTCCCTCTCACAGGCTATGTATGAACATTCAATCTTCATATTCGTCCGATGCTGCATCACCCGCCGTCGAGCTCGCTCGGGGTACTGTCACCCCGCCCGACAGCATCGAGTCCAGTTTCGGGCCGGAAGTACTTGCGGCTTTCGCCCACCCATGTCCTTTCCTTTCCTAGTGATACCTGTACACACACCCATCTCCATTCACCGAGTGAACTACGTAGCGCCAGTAGCGACCGTCAACGTCTCCCTGAGTCCACATAAGCATCGAATGCATAGATGTCAGTGCGAGATTGTCATTCATATTGCCACCCTGACAGACATAAGTCACTTTGCCGGAGTGGTTAACGGGATCGCCTGCTACCCAGCAAAGCGGTTGGTCTTTGACCGCGAGTGTTCGAATCGCTCAGGTGACGCTTTTTTTGTTGCTCTTCGTCTCAAAAATCATTTTGGGTCAACGTCGGCCAGCTCAAGTATCGGACCACAACCGAATTTATGTAAATCGTTTGAAACTGTTTCATTGACCTGACCGATCATGAGCGCGAACAAGTACGCCAACCTCCCCGATATCGTTCGTACTACACTTTCGTACCACTCCGTGACTGATCTTGTTCAATCAAGGACACTGCACCGGATGTCTACGAAACAGAGGACGTCTTTCCATCGTCTCACGACGACGTGTGTTTCTCCCATTCCCCAGTATCAACGCGCTACTGATTTCTCGCAACCAGGGTGGGGACTCTGACGACGACGAACCCTCCACCGCACGTACCCGGGCGAGGGCAGCTGCCGATGACACAGCGACGAGCCACGAAGAGCTCGACGTGAGCAACCTGATCAACCCCGAAGAAGCTAGTAAACGTTTTCGGAAAGCTGAGCGCGCCCGTACGTCTATTCCTCCCTCTTCCTACTTTTCCTCTTCCTTCTCTGGGTTCCAATCCATTGGGACTCAGGGCTCAGGACTCGTATACTCATATATATATCGCGCACAGGTCGCCAGCGTACGCGTTACGCGTACCCACCCTCACCCTCCTCCAGCCGTTCCCGCTCGTCCTCCCGCTCGCCCACCCGTTCACTCCCGCTCCCCGCGCGTCTACGCGCTCTCCAAGCCGAACTTGCAGCGCTCGAAGCCGAGCTCGAGGACCCGTCTAACCCAGCGCTGCAAGCGCGCGAAAAGGACGGGGAGGGCGTCGATCCGGGGGAGATGATTCGGGGATTGGTCGATGTGCGGAGGCGGTTGGAGAAGGTGAGGAGGGGGAGGGAGGGCAGAGGGAGGTTGGTCGGTGTTGTCGTTGGGGAGGGTGAGGCCAGGGACAGGGATAGGGAAGGAAAAGACGGGGAGGAGGACGAGGACGATGATGAAAAGGTCAAGGGTGGGACAGTCAAGGGTAGTAGGGACGTCCCAGAAGCAAAGAGCATCGTGGAGATGGACGAGCGGGTTGGGGAGCTCGAAAAGTTGGTCGGGTCTGTGAGCGCGACGTTGGACGAGGTGAGGAAAGAGATGTGGGCGATCGATGTCTCGCCATCCGGGGGGCTGACTGCGTCGTTTTTCTGTTAGGCCTCGCCCCTGACGCCTCCACTTTTGCCGATGCTCATGCGGCTCAATAACCAGCTCACGCTGCTTACCCAGCCACGACACATCGATTCCGTCTCTAGGCGTCTCAAGCTACTCCTCTCGGACTTGGAACGCGTGCAAGCACAAAAGCGCCAGCAAGCTGGGGGTGGACAGGCGAACGGGGGTACTGGCACGTTGACCGTGCTTACTCCTGCTCAGGATGCTGTCCTCCCTTTGCTCTCGCGCCTCGCGCCATCTTTACCTCACATTCCCCATATTCTCACACGATTGAGGACGCTTTCAGCTCTGCACGGATCTGCTGCCGAGTTCCAGAGCACGATCGCAGCTCTTGAAGAGGAGCAAAGACGGACGAGGGAGGCTCTCGAAGCACTCAATGGTGCGGTTGCGGATGTCGAAGACAGCTTAGAAGCAAATCGCAAGACGGTGGCTGGCAATGTAAACAGCCTCGAGGACAGAGTGGAAAAAGTGTTGAACAGATTAGAGGAGGTCACCAAGTAGACGATAATGTACTCGAGATAGATACCCGTGAATTGACTTAATTCTACCTAATACCAGAAACACGAATTGACAACGATGGAGGGTAGGATGTGTCCAGAATACTAAAGCAAACTCGCTCAAGTTTCGAGGCTATGCTCTTTCAGATACTCTCGTGCATGCTGCTTTGCTTCTTCGGATACGCGCGGATCTACCGAGGACATGGTCAGAGATGGCGTGATAGTAGCGAAGGTCGACGACGTACTATGCAAAGAAGCTTTGTAACCAGCGAGCACGCGTGTCTGGTGCTCCAGGTCACTGTGTTCAGGATGTCTCTCGTGAATGCCAGCTGCTTGGAGCACCTCTTCTGCGTGCGCCTTGGCCTCTTGTGAGGTGTGTGGGTCTGTATTAAAATAAATATGAGTGGGACCCGCCAAGTCTCAGGGAAGTGGAAGTGAAACATACTGCTCAGAGTGGCCTTGTAACCGGCGAGCACCCGCGTGGATTCTTCGGTACCATGGCTAGCTTGGGGCTCTTGAATGGGCTCATCCACGTCTTGGCCCATCTCCTTTAGCTTCTCCCTGGCGTGCTGTTTTGCCTCCTCGGAGACGTTTGGGTTGTGGATGGCAGCCTTGAGTCCTGCAGCAACGCGGGTAGTGTCTTTCATGTGTTCTGCTCATATAAGTAAAAAATGTGGATTAGGAGATGGAGTACGCACCAGACATTCTGGGCAATGCAAGAAGTAGGATGAGAGAGGTGTCCCTGATATATACCATCGAATAGGGGGATTAGTCCTTTCGATGACGACATTGTATTCAATCACGTGGTCGCGGGTCAAATGATCTTGTATTACGTAACACTTAACCTACACGTCTACGCATATCGGTGGGTGACTCGGGTTTCATTCCAATCATCCGTTCCACAGCAGCCTGTCCTCAACCATATTAGTTAGAGCCCGCCCACCACCACAGGCACAAATAAAAACTTTACCTGAGCTTGATCCCAGTTCATGGTCTCGTCGTCATCGTCGTCGTCCTCCTTTTCCTCGTTCCCAGCTCCCAAACCCCACCCTCCCGTATTCGCGTGCTGTGGTGTTAATCGCGTCGATGGGACGCCTCTCCGGTCACGATAGTCCATCGTGCCAACACGTGGTGTCTCGTTTCCTTCGTTTCCACCTTCATCTTCGGCGTCCGCGTCCGCATCCTCTACCGGCACGTTTCCACTTCCACCGGGAGGCATGGGCAATCCACCCGCACCCAGAATCATAAACTTCACGTCGTGCCCTCCAATGCGGCCACGACGGTCTCGTGGAATGCCAGCCGACAGAAAGCTCGGCGTGGAAGCCCGTGCCATCAGTCCACATGTATACGATTGACGTGAGGCATGGTGAGGGGTGTGTGGTCGGGCGTGATGCTGAGCCTGCGAGAAAAGCCGGAGGAGATCTGCGATGACCGCTTCACCCGCGCTCGGTTCAACAGCTGGGGCGCGGAGGGAAAGGGTTGGTGAAGGTGGACGCACACGCCGCTCGGAAGTCAGTACGAGTAACCTACTTTGCACTCAGAACGCAGCGTTCTCATGAGGTAGGACACACTTACATTTGTTGTAGCCTTGGCTGACGGTATGAGCCTAGCCTGACCAGGGTCTCCTTACATTGCGTTGGTGAGAGCAGAGTATGCAGTCGGCTATGTAGGGGTACAACAACACGGTCGCGGAACGCGCAGAGCGCAACACTGCGAACATCGATAGTCGGTGAAAAGGCTGCATGGGACCCAACGGTCGGTCCTGCTTTGGCACCTTGACGCGTTGGTGAGCTACCACGGTGTTGTTTTGCAGTGCGGTGCAGTGACGTCAGCAGTGGGTCAGTTTGCAATGGCAGCAGAACCTAAATCAGAGCCGCTTCAGTCGAGCGAACCAATAACCGGCTGACTGCGCTCACTCCTTCAACATATGGCAAAATATGGTCCCAGAAAAATGACCATAGTTCAACTAATCGGCTGGGGAGTAATTCATCTGACAAGGAAGCAACTTTTGCGTTTATGGTGACCATTCCTGCCCCGATCAGTTCTCGCGCATCGGCCGCGAGAGTCGTCAATGCTCTTGACGGCGATGCAGCTAGGACTGTCTGGATATGTCGTCTTACAAGAGCATTGAGGTCCTCTCTGGGGAGCTATCAGCGTGACTGGCAAAAAACCTGGCACAGCAGCTCACATCGGTACACGTAATGGTTCTTCATTGAACAGGGGCAGAACATGCACATGCAGCGTGCCCCAGGGATTATCTTTATCCGACGTCGTCGTACCGCTTAGGGCGCTGATCCCATGGCTGTGCGATGTGCCAGGCACAAGTGTGGCCGTTGAGGGTGAGGTGGACGGTGCCAACGTTAGTGTCGATGCCGATGCACTGGATGAGAGTGATGTTGAGATAGCAGGATTGAGACCTGCAAGTGTGCCTAGTCGATGCATCTCTCGTGTGACTAGTTTGGTGTCGTAGGTACGCGTCGAGGGCTACGAGTGGTGAGTGGACGAGACTAACGTGTTAACTCCGCCTGAACGCACCTTGGACGGCGATGTGTGGACCTTGTTCACAGCGCTTGAAGAAGCAGCAGAAGTCATGTTTGGTATTAATATAACCTTGCGTGCAGTTATTTCTGATCGAGAATGGGAGTGAGACTGCGCTCTGTGATCAAGATGGGCGCGAAGATGTGCTTGAGAAGGCGATGCTTTGCTGTGAGTGGCGGTGTTCAAAGGGAAGAAGCCAAGGCGCTTTTGGGTCTGTTGATGCGATGAACTTGACAAAAGGGGACCCGAGCTGGAGATATTGATGTTGGTGTTATCACGTCCAAGCGGCGCAGCGGTATCGAAATCTAGGCTATTGTCAGCACACGGATCCAGGAACGAGCCGTTGTGTGAACGGCAGTGGTCAAAGTGGAGCGGAACAAACCCGGGGACTGGTCAGTGCGGGGTAAGGCGGCTCGGGGGGTTGCGTCACTGGAGGACGCTGTGCGACGGTGATCGCTGCGACCTTGTCTGGGTCTGTCCAAGCTACCTGGTACATTGTCTCCCTGGTCGACTGATACTCCAGCGGTCGGCGACGACGGCTCGCTGTCATACGACCATCTGATGAACCCACGGAGCATTTTCTACCAGATTAAAAAATCAAGTATTGGGCGCGGGCATCGGCCAGGGAGATGATACGTGGCCGTGAAACATATCAAAAAAGTCACAGACCTTGAATTAAACAGCCGTGACAGTGTGGGTACTTCAAGCTGGAATGTTTATAGCCAGCGCTGTCATCGCCAGCCTTGACGACACGTCGACAATGGGAGGACTCCTAATGGTGGCTGTGCAGAGACAGGCCGTAGACTTGGAGCACTCCATCGTAAGACGAGTCAACTGAATGTTTTCCTGAAACTTCGTTCCTTTGACCTCTGCTCAAATGGGTCAGCTCTGGCAGCGAATATTCGTGAATATTGTACACGATGGGTGTTGAGCATATCAGCCTGGGATTCTGACCATCACCGGATCACTGGCACATGCGTACATTGTTTTCGGCAAACTTTGTGTGACATCGATATGCCATCGCTCTCAGACCGAATCGAGCACCTCGCAGCGACTGCTAAGGCGATACGTACGTCTGCGGCTGCCATCGTCCCCAGCGAGGACAACCCAGCTCCCAGTGCGACCCCGTTTACCCACGCCGTTCTCGATACGGCCCTCGGTGACCTCATTCGCGACATCGATGCCTCAGAACTCGGTCTTTTCACGCTCGTACCCGCACCAGATGCGGATGTACGCAAGCAGCCAGACAACGGTACGCGTCGGGGCGAGATTTCTCGCGTCGAGTTCCCTGGCGCCACGCCCCTCAGGAAGCAACCCGCGAGACGAGATGACATGTTCAGACCCAAGGAGTACGAGGCCGATGTGTATGCGCATGCCGCGCTGAAGTACTTGGATCGATAGTACGTGCCCTACCGGTTCTGATTTCCGGTGTGCTGTAATCCACTCTCAGTCAGTCTATACGACAGATGCCGCGTGCTCGCTCCCAGGTGGTGGCCATTATCGAGCAACTCGATGAAACACGGGGGAACATCGAGAAACTGAACGAGACTCTACGAGAGGTGTGTCGCGTGTTGTACAAGCGAAAAGGGACTGATCAGCATGCATATGCAGTTGACCAGTGCGGGAGCCGCTTCGGGTCCAACACCCCCAATTACCGGCGTTGCTGAGGAGGAACGTCGGATCACTGACCTTCAGAACCGCCTCGTGGAGCTACGAAGCCAGGTATGATTGATCCTTCATATCCGAAACCCATCTGACTCTCAACATCACAGAAAGACTCCATCCTCCGATCGAACGAGCCTAAACGAGCCTCGAAGCCCAAAGCAGCTTCCAAGCCTATTCCTAAACCGTCGTTATCGCCGTCCCCAGAACCAGAAAACCACGAAGACGCGTTTTGGTCGACTCCGGCTGCTTCTGCACGCACGCTACGATTTACCGATAGGCTTCTAGAAGAGGAACCCGACTTTGCGGAATTATCTAAGCTGTCATTCGATAGCCCCGGACCTGCACCTCCAAAATCAGTGTTTGCACGCTTGGCTGCTGGCGGTAGCCCGACAGGCAAGGGTTTGAGTACCCTGCCACAGCGCAACAGCGGGCCTCAGATGGATGAAGGCGAAGATGAAGACGCTCAAGAGGATCTGCATGACCAATCTAGTCTATTTGAGGTCCAACTTGGCCCTGAACACGACCCCGAAATCTCAAGCCCCGATGCTGCAGACGTCGAGGCTGATGGAGATCTGGATGAAGAGAGGACTATTGTACTCCCAAAGGCGCATCTTTCGGAGTCAGACAATTTACTGCTGTCGTCGGTAGATACCCAACCACAGACGATCCCGCCCTTGTCCCAGGCGCAGTCGTCTCCGGATTCTTCATCAAAAGTGACCAGGGTTCGCATCACTCCAGAGCTAGAAAGTATTGTGGCAAGTGTCGTTCTTTTCATTTCTCTCCTGCTCTACTGACCGAAGCGTACCATAGGCTCGGATGTGGAGCACTGTTGGCGATACCCTGCTCCCTGGTAAAGGTGGCGAGAAGCCGCCTCGAGCGAAAGAAACGCTGTACGCTTTACGGCCCCTTGCATCGCTTCATCCAATATTGACTCCATATATGATGTTCACTTTTTCCAGCGTTCTTATCGAATCGCTGGCCACCCAATCACTTTCTCCTAGCTCACCTACATCTTCGATCTCCTCCATTGCTTCTGCAACCACTGATCCGACGCCTCACCAAGTGAACACTGCTCAGCTTCTCCATGCACTCCTCACGGCGCCTAACCATGCGATGCCCCTAAATCAACTAAAAACAGCTATCGGAGGCACGAGGGCGCTCTATGCTTGCGTAGCGAAGAAGCTCATCCGGATTGATAGGGGTGGTAGGGAACAAATAGTTTTATTCGACGCATGAGCCTGGGACCAGGCGGTACACGTTCTACACGTTCCTAATGATAGCGCGACGGCAGGACCTTGCTTCCGACTCGAATTTTACAGGATGACGTCGCACAAAGCAATATGAATATGTCTAAATGATCGTATGATCGCGCTACTAGTTTCACCGTCCGGTCCTTCTAGTCATCAAACCACACAACAGCACACATCCTGCCGCATCACCGACTCATTGCGCCAGAATATCACAACTGGAATGCAGAGGCGGCCCTTAGCCCTCTCAGGAAATCACATGAATGATTTGACGTCACCCGAATACCCGCTTCAGTTGAGACTAATATGCCACCCCGCGGGTCGACAGTAACACTCTAATGAGTTAACCGAAACAATGGAACGTGTGCGTAAATCTCGAGAGTACTAAAATCTGCTGCGTACTATATCTCGTATCACCGCCAAACTGTTGTCAACGCAACCTTTGTTTTAGCAGCCGTTGGGCTGCACTACTGCACGTCTTCAAACAAACCGTGTAGCGCCGAAGTACCTTTGCCTGAGTTTCTTAATCTTACTAAAGTAGTCGATCAAGTACACTAGTATCGATGGTTTCGCAGTGAGCGGGAATAGGGAATTATTTCGCACGATGCACAGCATCACAAAAAACAATTTTCTGACGGATGAACTCTAAATCCTGTGTGCCAAGACAAACTACATAAAGGTAACGGGAATTTGTATGTTTCTTTTTGAAATCCTTGAACTGATGTACATCCGCAAGTGATTGTGCGAGGCCTCCTAAGTCGTGCCTTGGCGGTTTTACTGAGACGCAGTCCTAGTCATCAAGGACAACCCAGTGATCGACAGGCACAGCAGAGTGCCCCGCAGATTCTGGAGTTCCCCTGGATTCAAGCTGTGCCACCTTTGTTCTTGCTTACCGCAAGCCAAAGGTTGGGTTTTTACCCAACCAGTTCAGCGGCCATACTTTTTTAAAAATCATTTGGTCGGGATAGGTTATGGAATGACAAAATTCCAGAGCTGCCATTCGATTTAGGTGGTCTAAATAGCGCTACTTCCCTTATCAGACATTCGGGGAGGCGGTGTCTAACGGACGGCCGTTGAGGTTCATCGCAAGGGTCAAGCCTGGGATCACTTGGGCCTTTCAGTGCAACAGCTGGACAGGTTTGCGCCGGCCGGCACTGAGTCACTGACTGGTATTTGGGTTGGACTTGCGTTGGGCTTGATTGGGCGTATATGTTGTGGAATATTGACTAGCCTGTATCGATACACCATTGGGTTTCACTAAGGCTCAGCTCCCACACTGTATGAGCGCTGCCTGCAGTCACAACACTGATACGCATGGAGTACGACCTGATTTGAACATACCCGTGGCGCGGTTTCAAGAGCAGCCGAAATGAACAGCACTGAGAGCTCAGTTCGCAGCTGAGCGATCCAGTGCTGACTTACTGAATCCTCTCGAGCAGTTTGCGAATGCATGGGAACGAGTTTACGCGAGGCAGACCTCTCGCGTCATCATGCTGACTGAACCGCCGCCACTACAAATTCTACCGGTGATGGCGCTCGACTCGGAAACTCTAATCACACTGCAAGAACCCACACGATCCCAGTCTGCTGCCAGGTCGCCACCGCTCCAAGAACGGGACGGCATGCCAGGATGCTAGGGGCTTGGAGCGTGTCTCAAGTTCAAGATCGTCAGATCTCAGCGCTTCAGCTCTGTGCGCAGGCTGATGCGACTTCCCGAAGCTCCGAACATCCACTGCCAGCACATCACCACGCCCTCAACCTCAGCCATATTTATTCCAGCTTCGGACGCTCATATCTGCTAGCAGAGTTCCGCCTGGATAACGCGTGTCTGCAGGGTCCTACCATCCGCCCTGCGCTCCACAACTGGAGTACCTACTTGTGTGTTTGTGGTTTCTACTATGTAGTTAGCAAGCGATCTGATCCGACACGTCAGGGTGGAAAATGTGATTCGGCCTGAGGTTGCACTCACGGTAAGATTGGCTGTGTGGATTCGAGCATCATGGCACGAAGCGCATGTTTTCACACGCTGAGTTAAACCCCGCGTACATCGTCTTTTGACGTGCCTTTATCGGTGTTTATTAGGCGATTGCACTGTCCCTGCAATGCTTTCGAACGAGGCCTCGCCAGTCGACCTCAATTCACCCGTCCCCCCAGTCCCGGACCTCTCAAGCCCATCGACTGTTATTCAATGCCAATCGGTCCAGTTTGCTAGTCTGACAACTATCGTCTACTAGATCGCTCTTCGTTGATTTAGAAGCCTCTTATCAACAAAGTAAGGCCACTGTCTACGGGATCTAGATTGCTGGGCGATTTGTCTGGTTCCTCGACAGTAACCTGGAGTTATGCCCCCTGTGTCAGACAATTCCAAGGTTTGTTTGAAACCGCATGTCGTTTCCATCGATAAGCTGACGTGTGAAGCACCCGAACATCCAGCGCAATGTTGTCTTCTGTGGAGAAACAGGAACGGGAAAGAGCTCTGCCATCAACCTCCTCCTTCAGACTGGTGCTCTGGCTGGTGTCTCGAATGGCTCCCAACCTTGCACTCAAGTTAGTGCCAGATACGAGACCACGCTGAATGGTATGAGGTGCAACCTGTGGGATACCCGTGGTCTTGGTGAAGGCCGCAGCTTTCTTCAAGCCCTCCTCGGACGAAGTTCGGATAAAGAACTCAAGAAGTTCCTTAAGGAAAGACACCAGAGACACGAGCTCGACCTCCTCGTGTACTGCGTTCTCGGATCTAGGGCGTCCGCGGCATCAGTAAAATATTACAACAGCTTTTGCGCCATCACGCGTCGTCTGGCTGCTCCGGTAGTCATTGTGGTAACTCATTTAGAGAAAGAGAAGGATATGGAGGGTTGGTGGGATAAAAACTCTCCTCGTTTCGAGGAGCTCCAGATGGAATTCGATGGCCACGTTTGCATCACCACCATTGTAGGGGACTTTCAAGCAGACGAGTCCAGGAAGAGGCTCGTCGATTCGATCACTAGGGATCGTCGTTGGGCAGCACAAGACAGTGGATCTTATTTCGGCTCCCGAGTCCAGAAATCTATCCCCTCTGTGCCACCGCGCAGGGGAGGGATCTCAAGACTTTTCAAGCCCAAGGACAGTGAGCGTCCCCTGACTAACAATCCAGGCCCTTCCACCACCACATCTTCACCAAGAAATTCGAGTTATCATACAGCCGAGTCTCCTCAGGAGTCGGTACCACCAACCCCCATTGTCGAACCCTCCACCCCTCGCAGTGCGGCCACTCCCGCAAAGATCGACACGGATTTCTTGATAGCCAACGATCCACTACAGTCCAGCAGTGAAGAAAATTCTAGTGTGCGATCTTCATTGCATTCGATATTCCATACCAGGTGCGCGATTATGACGCGCTTCAAGCTTCCTGACTTAGGAAGTACATGAAGCCCTCATAGTAGTTATACTTCTGAAGTGCATCTGCAACCTTGCACAGAAGAAAATGAAGGTCTGTTCTCCTATTTCTTTGAAAAACGATACACCCATGTTTTCCTTGTTATAGATCACTTAGGTGAACTACCTTTCAAACATCCCACTGCCACTATTAGAAGAAAGCAAAGTTATCCTACCCAACATGGCGCCTTCGGAGATATTTGGGAGTGCGAATTAATCTCAGAGGAACCCCCTCGCATGGTGAGGTCAGTTCTAGGATATTCGCGTTCACGCTGACTAAGGTAATCAGGTTGCGGTGAAAGCGGTGAAAGTCGACACCAAGGATGACGAAGACCGAAGGTCTCGCGAGAAGGTATCATTGATGTCTCCCATCTCCTGGAATCGGGATAGACTATTCATTCGTTTCAGAAACTACGCAGGGAAATGAGAGTTTGGGAGAGATTACGACACAGGAACGTCGTCCCACTGCTCGGGGTGGTGTCCGGCTTCGGTCCCCTGCCGAGCATGGTCAGCCCGTGGTTCAGCAATGGATCTCTATCCCGTTACCTTGCACGTCATCAGACGTTGAGCTTGTCCAAGAAACACCGGTTGGTGGGTTTCAATTGCGGCTTAGACGACCATACACTCAATAACTTCGCCGCAGCTTAAGGATATTGCGACTGGTCTGTCCTATCGTACGTACCAACTCCATAACCGTGATTGTGACAACTTCTTATCACGCCTCATAGTCCACAGTCAAGGCGTCATCCATGGTGACCTTCATAGCGTATGTCTCGTCACTAAAATTGCATTTGAGAAGGAGTATTGATCGCTCATCCACAGGGCAATGTTTTGATTGATGACAATGGGACAGCTTGCCTCACAGACTTTGGTCTTTCATTGATCATGGACTTTGTGGGGACGTCATACCTGAAATCTAGCATCAGTGGCAGCGTACAGTTCGCAGATCCTGCACTAGTCCAACGAATAGATAGATCGCAGGACATCGTATGCTACCCCACAAAACCCTGTGATGTGTACTCGTTCGGTGGACTCATGCTCCATGTTTGTATGATCCGTTTCACTACATGACTTTGTGTCTGATATGTCATTGATAGGTCCTGTCTGGGAAGAAGCCATATGAAGAGATTCATTCAATTCCTGCCATTTTCGCGACGGTTTTGAAGGGAGTGCAACCCCAGATACCGAGTCACGACAAACATATTACCCAGTGGCACAAGTTATTGATCCAAAGGTGTTGGGATCGTGAAGAACATAACCGACCTTCGGCTGATGATCTTGTGAGGATGTTCGCGTAATGTCCACATCCGAAAGCCCTTTTCCGGTGCCAGCCTTAGGAGCACCCTTTTTTCCGCCTTCCCGCTTCCCCGGCTGGACCAGGAGCCTTGCGGATGGCATATCACCAAGTACGAGCATCGTGTATTCATCTATCGCATCTTATTTTCCTTGAGGATAATTTCCCCTCCTCCATGCATTACGTTATGCCTTGCATATTGTACCGACTATCCAGTCTAGTGTCCTTGATCAATATTTGTTTACTGTACCACTACTTGTTTCAAATAATGTTAAAGAATTAATATTTTAATGCCCAATTAGCTTCGATTGATAGGCTTCAATCAAACGTCAAAGGATTCAATGTTCACATACAACATTCGTTCGGGCCATCGTGACCAACCAGTTACGATTCCCCATGATACACGCTGTCCCACGACCACCATCATTCTTGTTATCGATGTCATTGACTGCAAAGATCTGGTTTGGTGAGTTCCCCCAAACAGATCTCGAGACGACTCTCCGTTATAACAACGATTCGTTTTAGTAACCGGTGCATCCGCTGGATTCGGTCGCGCGGTGACCGAACACGCATTGCAACAAAGAGACAATGTTGTTGCAACGCTGCGTAAACCGGAAGCGCTCTCAGACCTTCTCTCGAGATATTCTTCACAGCTCCTCGTCCTCTCGTTAGATGTCAGAGATCCAGAACAAATCCATGCAGCCTTTGAGAATGCGTTGGATAGGTTTGGACGCGTTGATATTGTATTTAACAATGCAGGGTTCTGTATCATCAGCGAGGCGGAAAGCATGAGTGACGAACACGGGAGAGAGCTGTTCGAAGTGCTCTTCTGGGGGGCTGCGAATGTCACGAAGGAAGCCGTCAAGGTTTTCAGAGAACGCAACAATCCTCCTGGAGGTCATTTGCTGCAAGTATCCTCTCGGACGGCTTTGAAGGTCGTGCCCGGCGTCGCACACTACGCTGCTGCGTACGTGGTGATTTGCTGCGATCCACAGGCTGACCAACTTATTTCTCTAAAGCAAAGCAGGTAATGGATGTTTTCGAATTATAGGAAGCACGCCGCTGACTGAAGCAATGTAAGCGCTTGAGTGTCTTTCAGAAGGCTTGGCCGCCGAACTTGACCCCAGCTGGAATATCAAGGTTTGCTTCATCTCGCTACCAGAAGGTGCTCGTGTAACACCGTTCCAGATATCCATTATCCAACCAGCTCTCTTTCGGACAAATGCACCGTGGAACACCGCTGTTGACCCCATCCACCCCGCATACAGTGATTCTGACCTTCCATCGAGGAGGACCCGGAATCTGTACCCGGGCGAACCGGCGGCACGCGGATCTGACGGAGACCCAAGGAAGTTTGCGCAAACTATGTACCGATTAGCGTGCATGGATGATCCACCCTTCTACCTCCCGTTGCATCGGGTTGCTGTCCAAGCGGCAAAGGCGAAGGGGGAGGAGTTAATCCAGACAGCGGAAGAGTATGCCAGTTGGTCTGATGATGTTTACTACCACGTCAGCCAAAATTAGTGGGCTGATGGTGTGATACTTTG
>JBBPNR010000635.1:0-19667 GCA_038091015.1 Boletus vermiculosoides
TTGGATCCCAGTAACCCAGCTCCAACTGTGGACAGTGATCCCCAGCATCATGTGGACTCCCTACCCCATGTATCCACTCTCCACCCTGACACCCCCAATGTATCCATGGAATGTTTGGAGCACACCCAGTGCTTCCAATGTAGACAGCTTGGGCATATTCAGCAGGACTGCCCCTGGTATTGGTGCCACTTTTGCTGCATTGTCACCCCTGGCCATGTCATGTACCTCTGCCCCAACTGACGCTGTACCAGATGCTACGCTCGCAACCACCTCTGGTCCCAATGTCCCCACAACATCCTTGATTCCTCCTGGGATCTCACCAACTATAAGGTCAACGAAGGAGACCAAAGCGGATGATTATAAATCTGAGATGGAATTTCAGATCAACAAAGGGGGTAATGTTATGGTTAAGCAGACCCCTAATCAATTTCCTCCTTCGCCTCCTCCTATTCTCCTCTTGACTCCACCTCCTTCATCGGTTACCCCACCATCCCACCTTGACCATCCTGGTTCCTCCCTCTTCGCCACCCTCTTCTCCAACCTCAGGGACTGCCAGATCCCCACCTTTACCTGGGCTGATCTCCTAGACAAATCCCTCTTCCAGGGATAGCCTTCTCTGTGCCTTCAGGCACTCCCATCACTGCCTCTGGATACTCCTGTCCCTCACCACCTCTCAGATTTCCCCTTTTACTTCTGACTCTTACTTACATCCTCTTGACTCGCACTGACACTACCTCCTACATAGCTTCTCTCGCAGCTATGTGTATCCCCCTTTATATCCTGTTTGATTATCTCACGTGCCTCGCAACATGACACATCCTCCTTCCTTATTTATCTTTAAAGCTTCAACACCTGCCCTAAAGCACCTAGTATATATATTGGAGCACCGCCTGTACCTACCTTTCTCCTTAATCTTGATATACACTTCTTTGTGTAATCAACTCGTTCCTTGAGACCACCCCCCCTCATGCCTTGCCTCACCTCTGCCTCATTCTCTCTTCTACCAACTCTGGGCCAGTCCCAGTACTGCTGACATATGTCAGGCCATTCACACTTAACTCCATACGGAGGTATCCGAGTGTAGGAACAAGACACAGTTCTTCATGAACGTGTACCATTGTTACCAGTCATAACACCAATCTCAATGCCCTACTGGAATGGTATTTGTGAGGACTTGACCCTCAGATCACCACCCAGCTCACCATGTCTGGAACCCTCCAAACTGCCACCTCCATGAAGTTGTCTACAAGAAGTTGTCTGAGATCGAAGGCAACTTCAAATGAATCTGGTGTAGGAGCCTCTAGCTCTCTACAGTTACATCTCATCCCTCCCCCTTCATTCAGATGTCCTCCAAGTGATCTCCATTGTGTCCCATGTCCTCTATGTCCAGTCTGAGGTAAGTCAAGCCCTTATTTTTCTATCCAGTACAATATCACCTATCCATACCACCTATCCATGAACCAAGTTAGACCGGATACTACATATACAGTCCAGTACCCTTTTCAATTCACTGTCTTGTTACTTCTTTCTTTCTTTAGTAGTTCCTTCTACTTCTCCCTACCTTCCTTACTTCTATTATGATTAGCCACTGCCACCTCTAGATCCTTATTGTATGCTTCTCCGGTAACCTAATTACCAAAGTCTTGGGAATGCCCAGACTATAAAAAGTTTGTACCTAGATCTGAATGATCATCTCTGTTCACTCCTAATTTTCTTGCTATGGTTCCTTTCATTGTCGTTGTCATCAGTCCTCGTCCTTGATCAACTCCCTTCCTTGTTCTAGTATCCAGTCCTTGTCCTTGACTGGAAAGCTCTTATCGTCGTCTATCTGGCCCTTGTCCTAGGTTGGACCACTCATCATTTTACTCAATCCATTCTGGACATCGTGTTCCCTCATTGTTGTGTACCTGGGACTATTCTGGATACTCTACTCTCCTGTGGTCAGTCATAGCCAACCCTTCTCATCTAACTTCCCTCCTACAGGACCCCTTGGAACGAGTGTTCTCACCCCTTCTACATCTACCCTTACAAGGTCTTTGACCTTGTTACCTGTTTTACAACTGGAGTCCACTGCAAGGGGTTCTAAAGGGTTGTCAAGAAGGATGCTTCGACCTACGCCTCAGCATCAAGAGCTAGAAGAGCTTCTCACCAACTTCCACTGATTGCATGTGTCCAAGGACTCTGAGCTTCTTATTCCAGTAACACCAGAACAAGCACATCACACCTCATTCAGATCCACAAATCCCCCTTATGTCACGGATCCTTCCATTACAGACTCCCCCTTCTTTCCTGGTGGATTCACGCATTCCACACCTCATCAGAACCCTTCCTTGCAAGCAAATAGATCCCTTGAGTTGGACTCACTCTCACCTTTAATGCCACTCAATTCCAGATCCCAGGTCTCATCTTCCCTTTCCTCCCCATCGTCACGGGAGCTCTGGCCACTATCATCAGTATTGTCTGAACACTCTCCATCATCCAAACACTCTCCATCGCTGTTGTTAGCTTTTCTCTTTGACGACACTACTGATCCACTTCCTCTTACTCAATCCACTACCCATCAACACCCAACTGTCCCATCTTCATCAACAGTTCCACCTCTCTCCACATCATTGCCCATACATCTGCCACCACTTCCACCACCTACCCAACACAATCCAGTATCACCTATGGCTCATCAACAACCAGTCTCTATGCCTTTCTGAGGCACACCCAACACACCAAAATTCGATGGCAAGATGCCATCTCAGCTTCCTCGCTACCTTGAAGATATCCAGCTTCTAGGTGACCAAGTGGTATTCAACGATGCTGGCAAGATTAAAGCCACCCTCTGTTATGCTGATCTCAATGAGCCAAAGTCTGGGAAATCCTCCTGGAATCAACTGTGAACCTGGCAGATTGGGATGACTTTGTCGCAGCTGTAAAGAAGTTGTATCCTGGATGCAAAGGTACTAACCATTATTATCAAGCTGATATCCAGTACCTTGCAGAGGATTATCAGAAAAAGCAGATGTGTAGCCAGGACGACCTGGGAGAGTATACCAGGAAGTTTACTAAGGTCTCCGCTACCTTGATTGCTAACAAGAAGCTGTCCAAGATGGAATGCAACATGATTTTCCTAGCTGGGTTTCCATTGACTATCCAGGATCAGATTCGTCACCGGTTGGCTATCATCAAGCTGGACCTCCACCCGGATGATCCCTATCTGATGGAAGACATCATCGAGGCTGCGAAGTTTTTACTCACCAGCTCAGCTCTTTGCTCTTCCTATAATCCTACTGACATTCTTCCTCAATCCCAACCACCTTATCAGCCTTGCCATACCACCAATACTCCCAACATGCCTGTCCCTAGCTTCAATCTGCCTCCATCTCTCAAGACGGAATCAAACTTAATGCTTAGGCCAGACCCCACTGCAAATTCTGTGCAGGTGTCGGTTACTGGACTCGAACTTGTTCCATCTGCCTCGAGTACCTTAATACCAGAAAGGTGGTTCAAGGAACTGACGGCAGACTCTATATGCCTGATGGATCTGACATTTTGCGAGTACCAAGAGGACGCTGTCTCAAGGACGCTATTGACCACATCCTTGCCAACCAGTCCAACGCTGGATCGTTGTCTCTCACCTCAAGGGATCCGCCATCCCATCTCACTGCCAATATTCTGTCCACTGCATATCCTGATACTCCCACTGTGTTGGACATTGACCCATTCGCCTTCATGGCAACTGTTGCTGAAGAAAATGAGGAGGATTCTCTCCTTGTCACCAACCTGGATTTCCAGCCTTACGTGGCTCAAGCATGGGCCAGCTTTCAGGCAGACAAGGCTTCGAAAGAGAAGGGAAAGTGTGTCCGGTTTGATGGTGTTGATGTTCCGCCCCACAAGAGTTCAAATAAGCAGTCCACCACTACACCAGAAGAACTTCTCTTACCAGAGCTCCAGCAGTTGCAAAAGGCTCCATCTTCTTTATCGACTTCGACCCCACTCCCATCTTGAGCTCCTACACCATCTACCTCACAGCACAGGTCAGGAGGTGATGGTCCTTCCACCTCTTCATTTTCGTCAAGATTCGCGTCGGCCCAATCTGGTGGACTGGTACATTCCCATCACAAGCATCTCAAGCTAACCCACCTTTTTCCACTTTACAGTATAGGTACTCCTTCCAGCTCAAGGATGAGACTGCACCGAAATGGGTACTCAAGCAGGTGCTGGACAGTAGCATTCCAGTACCTGTGAAGGACTTGTTGGCAGTTGTGCCAGAGATCCAGAAGCAATTCCATGACCTCACAACCATCAAACATGTCACGCAGGGTCCTTCAACTCCGACTGTGCAGGTCAACGAACTTGCAGATCTCAATCCATCTTCTGTTTCTCAGAAATATGGTGACCATATCCTTCAGAACGAGGATGGACTGATTGTCTCCCATCACAGCCTTCCTCTTAGGGCCATCAAGGTTACGTTAGGGAGCTCAGGATGCACCATCATGGGTGTTCTGGATTCCAGATCTGAGATCATCGCTATGCCCAAGTGTGTGTGGGAGGGACTTGGACTACCGGTCTGCTTTGACCACACAATGAAGATGTCATCTGCTAACACGAGTGTTGATATGACAATTGGTGTCCTCAAGAACCTGGTCATTGACCTCAGTGCAGGAGAGGTCATGGTGCAAGTACAGATCTTGGCATGCACCAACTTTGACCTCCTCCTCGGATGCCCATTCCATTGTCTTATGAGCGCTATGACTAATGACTTTCTGGATGGCTCTCAGACCATCACCCTTCATGACCCTAACACAGGGAAGCAGTACACCATGCCAACCTGCGCTTGGTCTGAAGGATGCCCTCGTTGCCGAGAAAAGAAACAGTGTAACAGCCATTAGTCCATAGTGGAGATGGGTTTTTAGACATTGATGATCTGCCTACCAGTTGGGGAGAGTCTGATATGTCATCTGTTTCATCTGCTTTGATTCCTTTTTCATTGCCTTCTTATCAATATTCTGTTTCAAGTCTTCTCTTTTCTTCTTCATATACTCATCTTTCCCCACTCTCTATTGGACCTATTCCCCCTTCTCTGGACTACCCATTCCTGTCTGCTACTCAGTCCATGTTGACTCCTGATGTGCTTTCTGCGCTCTCTTCTGTTTATTCTTATGATTCCTCTTTGCACTCACTTGCTTACAAGCCAGTTGCTAAAAAGGTTCATTTGGTGGTGGCTCCTACTGATGAGGAGTTTTGCATCACTTGAACCCTTCCAGATGATCCACTTGCCAGATTGAAACCTCTTTTTTTATGTCCTCTGGATTTTATTCCTGGTATCCATTTCACTCAGGAACGTGCTGACAAATTAGATCTTGACCCTGCGAACTGGCTTTGGCCAGAAAAGGTTAAGCTCGTTCATTGGTTAATCTGAGACCACAAAATGGCTTTTGCTTGCATTCTGACCAAGCAAGGTTGTCTCAACAAATGCTACTTTCCCCCTGTCAAGATCCCCACCATCCCTCATACACCATGGGCACTTCGTAATATTCCAGTTCCTCCATCTATGTGGGCGGAAGCTATTCAGATCATCAAGGACTGGATTGCATCTGGTGTCTACAAACCCTCCACAGCTTCTTACCAGTCTCACTGGTTCTGCATTGTCAAGCAGGACGGGAAGACACTTTGTCTGGTCCATGACTTGCAACCACTCAACAGCATCACTATCCACAACTCTTCCACACCACTTTTCATTGAGCACTTCACTGAATCCTTCACCAGATTCGTAGTGTATGGGATGATGGACTTGTTTGCTGGATATGGCCAACGACCACTCCATCCGGAATCTCATGACCTCACCACCTTTAATAGTCCACTGGATCCGCATTGCCTCATGACGGTTCCTATGGGTTATACCAACACAGTACAAATCTATCAGGCCGACATGTTGTTCATCCTGCAAGATGAAATCCCCCACTACACTTACCCATTCATCGACAACCTTCCTGTCAAATCCATGACCACTTGTTACCAATCACTGGATGGTACCTATGAGATGATTCCAGATAATCCTGGAATTTGTCAATTCATTTGGGAACATCTCATCATGGTGAACCATATCTTTCAACGTCTGCAAAATGTTGGTGCCACGGTATCTGCCAAGTAGTTCGTTCTTGCTGCACCAGATGCGACTGTGGTCGGACACAAGTGTACCTTTGAAGGTCACATTCCTCATGAGGCCAAGGTGCAGAACATTAGGGATTGGCCCAAGTGCCAGAACCTGACTCATGTCTGCAGGTTTCTTGGGGTATGTGGCGTGCTACATATTTTTATTCACAATTTTGCTTCTATTGCTCGTCCTTTGGTTAACCTAACTCATAAAGGGGTTCCCTTCAAATGGGGGAAATCTCAACAAGTTGCTATGCAGAGTCTGAAGGACGTGATCTGCAATTCCCCAGCACTCTGTCATCTAGACTATGAGTCTGGGTGTGAGGTTATCCTGGCTGTCAACACATCTGTGATCGCAGTCAGATACATTCTCTCTCAGGAAGGAGATGATGGGAAGTGTTACCCTAACCACTTCAGTTCTCTCAGCCTAACTGAGGTGGAGAGTCGTTACTCCCAGGCCAAGCTCAAGCTTTATGGACTATTCCAGGCCTTGTGAGCGGTCCATATATTTGTTTTTGGACTATCCAACTTTACAGTAGAAATGGACATGAAGTATGTCAAGGAGATGATTAACAACCCTGACCTTCAGCCCAATGCGACCATTAATAGGTGGATCACAGGCATTCTCTTATTCAACTTTTGTCTTGTTTACATTCCTGCTACCCGCCATACCAGAGCAGATGGCCTTTCTTGTCGACCACTGTCTGAGGAGGATCCTCCTGAGGAGGATGACTTCAAGGACTGGCTGGACAACACTTATTCTTTTTCAATTTCCTTATTGAATGATTGCTTTCCTCTTGCTATTTGCAGTGCTCACCTTTCTAGGCAATCTGCCATCGCCGTTCCCTCCTTTCATGTACTATCTGCCTCACTTCAATCTGATCCTGACTCTTGAGAAGACGATCCGGTGCTTCCTTGCTCTGCAAAGGCTATTGCAAAAGAGATGCGGATCACCCAAATCCATGACTTTCTTGACACTCAACTTCGTCCACCTGACCTTTCTGACAGGGAGTTTACCTCCTTTGTCAATGCAGCGACTTGATTCTTTGTCCTCAATGGGTCCCTGTACCATCAGGAACTGCATGGTCGTCATCAGTTAGCCGTACCAGCTGAACGCCATTACAGACTCATCAGGAAGGCTCATGATGACCTTGGACACAAAGGTGGATTCTCTGTCCAGATGTGTTTGCTCTTGCACTTCTGGTGGCCTATGTTGGTTGAAGATGTCAAATGGTATATTCAAACCTGTCATGAGTGTCAAATCCACCAAACCCAGAAGCTGCATGTTCCACCTACCATTCCGATGGTGGATGGACTGTTTTGGAAGGTTCATATTGACACTATGCTGATGCCACGATCTGGTGGATATCACTACATCATCCAAGCATGGTGTGCTCTCACAGTGTATCCTGAATGGCAAATGCTGCAATCTGAGAACGCATCTGCCATTGCAGCTTTCATTTTCGAAGAAATTCTTTGTTGTTGGGGAGCTGTATCCAAGCTCGTGACTGACAATGGATCCGCTTTTGTGCAGGCCCTAGATATCCTGGTGAACTGGTATGGCATCTGCCATATTCAGATCTCTCCCTACAATTCACAGGCAAATGGTGTGGTTGAACAGCATCACTACAATGTCCGGGAGGCCATCATCAAAAGTACCCTGGGAGGGGAGGTTCACTGGCCTTCGACAGCTCACTCCATTTTCTGGGCAGAGCGAGTTACGATCCTGAAATCAACTGGCTTCTTGCTGTACTTTATGGTACATGGCGTTGAACCGCTTTTTCCTTTTGATCTATCCGAAGCCACATTCTTAGTTCCTGCACTTACATCTGATGACGTTTCTAGATCCGCCCTGATCACTTGGCAAGCTCGCCAGCTCCAAAAGCATCAGGAAGATATAGATGCTATCAAAGAACGTGTACTCTTGTCTCAGTTTGTGTCAATCAAGCAGTTTGAGGCACATTTCAAGAATCGGATATGCAACTACGACTTCCAACATGGTGACCTTGTCTTAGTCCGGAACTTCTGGATTGAGAAAGAGTTGAACCGGAAAACGAAGCCACACTATCTCAGTCCAATGGTAGTCCTTCACAGGACTACTGGAGAATTGTACTTGCTAGCTGAGTTGGATGGCACCATCTCAAGACTTTGGTATGCAGCTTTTCGGTTGTTACCCTACCATCTGCACAAGAAGATCTCCATTCTGGTTACCGATTTGACCAGATTGGACGATTGAGACCTAGACAAGTACAACGCCGAGGAAGATATGGAGCATGACAGTGACGATGACATCATGGACTAGTCTTCTTCAATATCCACTCCACTTCACTATTGTAATGATAGCTCTAAGAACTACCACTAGCCGGACTTCGACTGGGCAAACACCAATAAGCCAACGATGAAGAGGATGAGAAGATGAGGTGTAGCCTTAGATCCTTAATTAGAGTTCGGAAACGACAATGACAAGTGGATTAGACTGGGGTTCTACGATATAGAGTACAGGTATATATACTGAGGAGAAGTGAGCACGGACCAAGTGCTATAAATGGTAATGACTAAGTATGGTCAAATGAAAGTACACGGGTGTGAGAAAGAGAAGTTGATGATGGGAAAAAGAAGTATAGCATCGTGAGAGAAGAGCGGAAATTAATAACACGTGCTATGACATCATTGTGATCAGGTGACCTTTCCCACGGTCACGTGCAATGTGTCAAATAGTTGAAGTAAAAATATTGTACAAGTGTTCATAATGAAAAGTTTGAAAATATTACATATCATAACAACTATCTGGCACTATATCCGCTACATATCTGTTTCACCCCAGGTGTAGTCCGGTATCTCTTTTTCTATCCTGGGTTTTGACCAGAGTATCTAAACAACACATGATGTTGCTAAAGACAACAGACAATTACATGATATACTCAGACATTTTCATCTTCTCTTGTTTCTCACATTCTCGGACTACAAAAACAAAACAGAATAAAAACAAAAACAAAGTCTTTCCTTCTTTCCACGTCTCAATGAACTTACTACTTAGATTATATGCTTTGAACACAATAAGACTGCGCCCATTTGTCTGCTTTCATTCTTCTCCATCCAGTATAATCCAGTATCTGCTTTTTGGATTCAGCATAGGAATAGATGCAAGAAGATGATTGATGAAGACAAGTTGAGTGGAACTTGCACCTGGTCTTTTCTTATCATTCACTTTGATTGGTCTTATGTTTCAATACTTACTGTTTTTTTTCTGATCACTCAGGCCCCCCGGATTGGACATGGATTGGACACAGACTGGACACGATCGGATTGCTACATTATGATACAAGATCTGAAGAAGGCTACCTACTATGTGACAGACACCCCTCCCTACATCATCCCCAACGCGGCCTTGATCAAGTTGAGCTCACTCATCTGCCTGGCAACTTGAACCTCCAAGTCTGCCATCGCCACCTCTGCAGCCTTGATGTGGGACTGCATGTACCGAATCTTCCCCTCGAGCTGTTTGACAGTGTGTATCCCAGTGTTGAGGACTGGTTTCACAATAGGAGGCATGGGGATTCCTCTGATGATGGTGTATTCCAGAGTCCCTTCATTGTTGTTGTTGTTGTCAAGGACAATCAGATTGGTGGTGGGGGACGGATGCTGTGCACAACTACACATCAGACAAGCTGAGTGGCAAGTTAGCTCAGTACAGGACTAATGATTTGCTTTACACACCTAGGGCCTTGCCCTTCCTGTCAACCACTGCTGGTGCCTTGTCTGCCTTCTTCTGCCCCTTTCCATGCCCAAGTGACTTGTCGCACTTTGCCTTCAATTGTGTGCATCACGTGCATGTCCTGTCTTCGGCCCCTTTGCACACCTTCTTGCTCTGGGTGCAGGCACTGCACGGCACCTTGTGCATTATCACTTGCAGACCAGTCACTGTCTTCTTGGTCAGATGGACCTCCTCCACCTTGTCCTTGTCCTCCTTGTCCTCCTTGTCTTCATCCTGAAAATCTTGCCATTGCTGTCACATACGTCAGTAAACTCGTTTCAAATCAATCTGTGACTTACCTTTCCCTGGGTGATTGCCCTGGAAATGGATGGTCCAGGCATGTTGAGGTCCAAAGGCAATGGAGCTTGACGAATCTCTGACGGCTGCTGCTCTTCTCGGACACAGGACTTACGCTCATGCTCACGTTCCCCCTGCTCTCATGCTTCTCACTCTTGCTCCTCACATTGATGATGTCAATCTGCTGCCTCCACCTTCCACTTGCTGGCAATTGGATTTGCCTCTTGCATCTTCTCCATGGTCCTGCCATCCAGGAGCACCTCAATCCCACACTCCCTTGCCTTTAGCAGGCAGGAGTGGGCATGCACCTAGCAAAGTGGTTAGTCGAGGGAACAGGCAAACATGATGAGTACACACCAGGCATCGATCCCATTCAATCACCCACATTTCTTGCTCCTTTTGTAACTCCTCCTTGTCATCCGGCATCGTCATTGTGGTGTCAAAAACGAGCTTGTTGGTGGATCGCAATTGCTTGCACAAAAGTTCTTGTGGACTGTCAGTGGTGGTGGGCATAGCGAAGGTGAGGAGTTCATTGAAAGTGGACATGGGAGGTGAGAGAAAAGAAGGAGATGGTGGATGTGGTTGAAGAACAATGAAGAAGGTTTAGCCGAAAACTAGCAATTTTATATGGATCTTGCCATTGTTCTAGCTGACATGGACTTTCCCACGATCACGTGGTCTGACTGGGGACAGTCAGTATCAAAGACTCCCTCGGATGTAGGAGCCTCTAGCTCTCTACAGTTACATCCCATTCCTCCCCCTTCATTCAGACGTCCTCCAAGTGATCTCCATCATGTCCTGTGTCCTCTATGTCCAGTCCGAGGTAAGTCAAGCCCTTATTTTTCTATCCAGTACAATATCACCTATCTGTACCACCTATCCGCGGTCCAAGTTAGACTGGATACTACGTATATGATCCAGTACCCTTTTCAATTCGCTGTCTTGTTACTTCTTTCTTTCTTTAGTAGTTTCTTCTACTTCTTCCTACCTTCCTTACTTCTATTATGATTAGCCACTGCCACCTCTAGATCCTTATTGTATGCTTCTCCGGTAACCTAGTTACCAAAGTCTTGGGAATGCCCAGACTATAAAAAGTTTGTACCTAGATCTGAATAATCATCTCTGTTCACTCCTAATCTTCTTGCTATGGTTCCTCTCATCATCATCATCATTGGTCCTTGTCCTTGATTGACTCCCTTCCTTGTCCTAGTATCCGGTCCTTGTCCTTGACTGAAAAGCTTTTATTGTCATCTATCTGGCCCTTGTCCTAGGTCGGACCAGTCATCATTTTACTCAATCCATTCTGGACGTCGTGTTCCCTCATTGTTGTGTACCTGGGACTATTCTGGATACTCTACTCTCCTGTGGTCAGTCGTAGCCAACCCTTCTCATCTAACTTCCCTCCTACATGACCCCTTGGGACGAGTGTTCTCACCCCTTCTACATCTACCCTCACAAGGTCTTTGACCTTGTTACCTGTTTTACACTGGAACATCAGAAGGGGGCTAAAACCAGCTTATGGAGGTTATGGTTATGCTTGTGATCCCAATGCTATGGATGTTGATAAAATCACCATCAGTCCTTGGGACTGCCTCCAGTGCATTAGGAAGCATTTGTGCTTCATCTGCAAAAAGAAAGGATGTTCTACTCAGAATCACCCAGGTTATGAGAAGACTGGTGGCCTGATTAATGCCAAGCCCAGAGCTGTGGAGACCTAACCCTCTGTTGGGAGACCATTCTCTGCCACCACAGACCTGTTGGATGAATTCATTAAAGACCTTTCACGTGGGCAAAGTGGGGATGAGATTTTGAGGACACTGAGGTCCTCATTTGATCCATCTCTTGACGAAGAAGGAGTCCCTATTGAGGGACTAGAAGCCATTATGTGGGACGATGAACACATCCATGTCCTTGAAACCCAAAAGGATCCCACTACTGCATCTTCAGCTGATACCCACCCTGATGGAGGAGATGTGAGGAGAGCACCACTGGGTGCTAAGAGCTCCCTTGCACTGGCACATTTTTAGGAGGAAGGGCTGAACCAATGTCAGTTCCTTCCATAATCATTGCTCCTGTATTTATTTTTGGATCGAGATCGAATTCTATTCGTATTCCCCTTTCAATCTGGAAACAAGATGGCAAAATTGTTGGCACACACACACTTTTGGATTCAGGAGCTATGGGCTGCTTTATAAACAGAGAAGTGGTCAAATGTCTGGGCCTACCTGTTGCCAGACTTCACCAGCTTATCAAGGCATGAAATCCTGATGGTACCAAAAATTGGTCAGATATCATAAAGTTCAAGACCACAGTCATCTTGGACTATGAAGGAATAAAGGAACAGCAGGACCTTTACATCCTCAGTTGTGGCAAGGATGACATCATCCTCAGAATCCCTTGGTTCTGGTTGATCAATCCAGATTTTCACTGGATGGAGGGGTGTGTGATGATCATGCCATCCTGATATTGAGACACTGCAGGTGCCAACCCTGAGGTCTTGAAACAGCGGTACCTTATAAGGTACTTGGGCAGTGATGATGAAGAATGGATAGAGCAAGAACTCACTGAAGGGTTCAAAAAGTGGACATCAGTCCAGCATGCTAGGTTCTTTTGTGCCCACAAAGATATACTGGAGTTCATACTGAGATGAACTACGCTATCCATGGTGATAGCACAACAACAAGACAAAGCGACCACCATGATCCCTGAGGCCTTTCAGGACTATGAGGATGTCTTTAACAAGAAAGACACAAAGCTTCCTCCATCCAGACTATATGACCACACCATTGAGTTAAAAGACTCTTTTGTACCATGGCATGCAAAGGCCTACCTGTTGAATCCTGCGGAACAACAAGCTTGCAAGGAGTTTGTTGAAGAACACCTAAAGAGCGGAAAGATTGTACTGTCAAAATCCCCCCAGGCATCTCCCTTCTTCTTCATCCAAAAGAAGGATAGGAAACTCCAACCCTGTCAAGACTACCGATACCTGAATCAACACACAATCAAAAATGCCTACCCTTTACCCCTGATATCTGACCTAGTGGACAAACTCAAAGGATCCACCATGTTCACCAAGTTTGACATCAGATGGGGCTATAACAACATGTTGATCAAACCCAAAGATTAGTGGAAGGCAGCCTTCCTCACCCCACTGGGACTTTTTAAGCCCACTGTCATGTTCTTCAAAATGTGTAACTCCCCTGCAACATTCCAGGTGTTCATGAGTGACATCTTTGGAGATTATATCACAGAAGGATGGCTTATCATCTATATGGATAACCTCCTCATCCACTCAGCAGATGTGAAGCTACACAAGGAATGAACCTGGAAGGTGCTCAAATGCTTCCAGGAACATGAGATGTTCCTCAAACTAGAAAAGTATACCTTTGCTGCATCCAAGGTGGAATACCTAGGAATGGTCATTAGCAAAGACAGGGCAAAGATGGACCCTGCCAAGTTGAAGGCAATTGACAAGTGGAAGACCCTGGTGGATGTGAAGGATGTACAGTCCTTCCTCAGTTTCTGCAATTTCTATCACAAATTCATCCCCTCCTTCTCCACCATCGCCCACCCCCTTG
This sequence comes from Boletus vermiculosoides, assembly GCA_038091015.1. Taxonomy (NCBI): domain Eukaryota; kingdom Fungi; phylum Basidiomycota; class Agaricomycetes; order Boletales; family Boletaceae; genus Boletus; species Boletus vermiculosoides. The sequence continues at coordinate 13,774 of JBBPNR010000635.1, forward strand.
TCAGCCTTACCTTGAAAACCCAGCCTTGGCACTGGGACACCCCCCAGGAAACCACATTCTGTGCCCTATAACACACTTTCACCTTGAAGCCCGTCCTGGCATTCCCGGATCCCTCCAAACCATTCACCATTATGACTGACACCTCCCTCACAGCATCTGATGGAGTCTTGATGCAACCCAATTCCAATGGTGACTTGCGCCCTTGTGGGTATATCTCCTGAACATTCTCACTGGCAGAACAAAATTACGACATCTTTGACCATGAACTGCTCGCTGTCATACATGCTTTGGAGGAATGGTGCCAGTACCTACTGGGCTCCTCCCACCTGGTTGTGGTCCAGACAGACCACAAGAGCCTTATGTATTTTACAGAGCCACAAAAGCTGTCACACCGGCAAGTGCACTGGTTGCTCTTTTTGCAGGACTTTGACCTGTCTTACATTGCTCTCCCAGAAAGCAAAATGGCTCCCGCAGATACCCTGTCCTGAAAAGACAGTGTGGATACTTCGCATGACAACATTGCTGTTCAGATGCTACCTAATGATGCTTTTGACCACCAACTTCGCACCATTGATTTGGTGCTGGCCAACAAAATCCATGCCTCCTCTGCAACTAATCTTCTCATGTTGGATGCCCTCCACTGTATGGAGAAGAAAACCCCCCCTCTTGGCCACATGGTTGCCACCAATTGGTCCTATATTGAGGGGCGACTGTACTTCAAGAACTGCCTTTATGTCCCTGTGGATGCATGCCATAACCTTGTCTCTGCCACCCACTCCTCATTTGAGGGGGGGCACGGTAGTCACCTCCAGAGGATCACACTCCTTTCTTGCAACTACTGGTGGCCTGGCCTCTCCTCCTTTGTCAGCATTACATCACTGGCTGCACTGTTTGTCAGGCATACAAAGTACAGACCTACCCCACCACTCCCCCTCTTGTTTCCCTCAATTTCGCTGCCTCCCATCCCTTCCAACACCTTTCTGTGGATCTGATCACCGACCTACCTTCGGTGCAGGGCTTTGATTCTGTCATGGTCATGGTCAACCATGGGCTTATGAAGGGGGTAATATTGGCCCCTTGTACAAAAATGGTGGATGCCGCTGACATAGCCCATTTATTTTTTGAACATATGTTCAAACAGTTTGGTCTCCACGACCACTTGCTCTCCAATCAAGGCCCTCAATTCATGTCAGTCTTTGCCAAGGAACTCGCCCACCTCCTTGGATATGATATTTCGCTCTCCACTGCATACCATCCCCAAATGAACAGGGAAATGGAACAGTACAACCAGGAACTGGAGACCTACTTGCACATTTACTGCGACAGCATCCCCCAGAAATGGCTAGACCTCCTCCCTTATGTGGAGTTCACCCACAACTCAGCTGAACACTTGGTTACCCATAAATCGCCATTTACCCGGATGCTCGGATATTCCCCTTGCTCCTATCCTGTGATCAGAAAAACCCTCAACCCCACCCTTGAGACCCACCTTTCCGACCTTGCTGAAGCACAGAAAGAAGCAGAGGCTGCACATACCCTGGCACAACAGAAAATGAAGGAACAGACCCTGTCCCAGTTCCAGCTGTGGAAGATAGGAGATAAGGTGTGGCTTGACAGCCACAACCTCAAATTACAAATTCCATCCTGGAAGCTATCCCCCTGCCAAACTGGACCATTCAAGATCTCCACTGTGATCTCCAAGGTTGCTTATCAACTGAAACTTCCACCACAATGGAAAATCCACAATGTTTTCCATGCCTCCTTGTTATCGTCCTATCAGGAGACTCCTGAACATGGACCCAACTTCCCCTGCCCACTTCCAGAACTCCTAGGAACTGAGGAGGAATACAAAGTGGAGAAAATCATCAATCATTGCAGAATGCCCTGAAGAAGGCAATACCTGGTGCATTGGCAGGAATACCCAGACTCAAAACGAATGTGGGAACCTAAAACCCACCTGGAAAATGCCAAGGCGGTACTTTCTGAGTATAAAAGAAGAGTTGGACTCTGAAAATCTTCTTTCTCAAATACCACCTCCATTGCCCATGTCCTTCCTCTTTGTCCCATCCATCCCACTCTCTACTCATATTGGCCACCTTCCACCATTTGCCCATAGCCTACTCTATGTCGGCATTCTTAAAAGATCTTAAATGTCGGAGGCACTTGAGTCCCTTCCCTTCTTCTCAAGTGATGAAATGCCCTGCCACCTCATCCACCAATACTGCCTTTACACCACCCTTCGATCCCTTCTCCCCTGGGCCTTTAGGGTCCAGACAGGTTCTGCTTCCATCTTGGACCCCGGCCTCCTCAACAGAAGAGACTCCCCTACCTCCATCCTTGCCATTAAGCAAACCATGCTCAAACTACGAAACAACACCCTGGACCACCTGCACACCACAGGAGTCAACCTCTGCATCTCCCTATACCCATTAGAGAACTATCTATTGTTCTCAATCCCATCATCTTCACCCTCCCCCAGGCTGAATGGGAGAGATATTACAACAACACTCCCGATCCTTCCATCTTTGACTGCTCTCCAAGATTTGATTATTCCACCCCCACCAACACTCTTGTTGGCTCAGGAGAATCCTCTCCCAGACTCTCTGATAAAGAGCTTGTTTCAGGACATTGTAATGTCATCTGCCTTTCTCCCCAAGAGACCTCTTCCCCCTCCTCCCCCATATCTGGAGAACCTCCTATCAGACCCCTCCCAGCCTCTCGCTGTCTCCTCAGACATGCTCACCATCTTCTTTTCTCGGCAGGTCTTCCATCATGGCTCCCATGCTCTCTTTCCCCCCCATTGGAAGACTCTACAGCTGTCTGCCTGCCCCTCTGCATCTACATTCCTAGTGGGACCAGTGACCAGTCAGGAGCCCCTGGATTGGATCCCAGTAACCCAACTCCAACCATGGATAGTGACCTCCAGCCTGACATGGGCTCCATACCCCACATATCCACTCCCCACCCTGATGCCCCCACTATATCCATGGAACGCTTGGAGTGTACCCAGTGCTTCCAATGCAAACAGCTTGGGCATATTTGGCAGAACTGCTCCTGGTACTGGTGCCACCTTTGCTGCATTGTTGCCCCCAGACACATTCAATCCCTCCATCCCAACCAATGCTGCACCAGATGCTATGCCTGTGACCACATTTGGACCAACTGCCCCCATGACCTCCCATCCTCCTCCTGGGACCTCACCAATTACGAAGTTAACAAAGGAGACTGTAGTGGATGATATTGAGTTTGAGATGGTACTTCAAATCAACAAAGGGGGTAATGTTACGGTTGAGGAGACTCTTCACACATTTTCTCCTTTGCCTCCTCCTTCTTGTCTTTCAATTCCAATCCCTTCGTTGGGTACCCCCCCATCCCACCTCAACCATCCTGGCTCTTCCCTCTTTGCCAAGATCTTCCACAATCTCCATGACTACCAGATTCCTGCTTCCACCTGGGCCAACTTGCTAGACAAGTCATTGTTCAAGGAATAAGACTATACCTCATTGCCTCCAGGTACTCCCTTCCTCACCACCTTCAGGACTCTCCATTCATCTCTTCCTTTGACTCTTACTTATGTTCCTCTGACTTGCATAGACACTGCCCTCCTATATAGCCTTCTCTTACAGGTTATGCATCTCCCCTTCCATCCATTCCATTTACCTCATGTGCTACACAATGCAATGCGTCCCTTTCCTTATTTATCTTTAGGGCTCCAATACCTGCCCTAAAGTACATACTATATACATATATTGGAGCACTGCCTGTACCTATCTCTTTTCCTAACCTTGATATACACTTATTTGTGTTGTCAACTCGTTCCTCAAGATCCCCTCCCTCATGCCTCACCTCACCTCTGCCTCATCCTCTCCTCTACCAACTCTGGGCCAGTCCCAGTACTGTTGACTTCGGTCAAGCCGTTTACTCTTAACTCCTCCAGAGTCACCCTAGAGTAGAAACAAGACAACACATTCACAAACATGTACCATTGTTACATCAGTCATAACAACCCCTGCCAATGTTGGAGGATTGTATATCATGCGTTATTCCAAAACAGTCTTGAAACAAATATTTAATACACTGGGTAGAGTATATAACCACCAGGATACCCTTTGGATACCAAACCACTGGCAATTTCCCTCTCCTCAACTCTCATTCTTTCTTCATCATTGAACCATCAGACATCACCATTTTTTTTGCGAATTACCTGCCATGTCCTCAGCCCTATAGCCTGCTGTAGAGGGTATCCAGATGAATAACTATGCAGCCAGTATGGTCATTCAAGTTTACACCTTCGGTCAATGATTCACCTATGTGCCAACACAGCTATTGTTGTCACTGCTATCATATATGATTATTGTGAGTGATGCATGATATGTACATGCTATCCTTTCTGTTCTGAAGTGACTGCCTCGATCTTATCACCACAGTCCTCACCTTGTCAAGAGAGGTATGTTATTCCACTCCTCATCATATTGGTTAGCTGACAATATTTGAAGATAGACTATATTTGGGTGAGCAACAATGACCAACAGTAAGGGCTGCCAGACCCCTGATGGACCCACAGTGCAGACCCTGGACCTGGGTTTCCATAATGTTTGTTCTGGTGCATACAAAACTCGGAGGATACTCCAATATAGGTATTCTGAATTGACAGCTCTGTAGGTCTGCTATCTCAGCATTTGTTTGACAGTGTAAGTCCATTGTTACTGAGATGTATAGTAAATTATACAGCTGAGAATGAAACCATGCTCAAGTCTTGAAGCCCTCTGTATGTTCCGAATTGAATCTAACTTGGAGATCAATTGAGCTGATCACTGGCAATTAATACATTCACAGTGGGTACTACCTTTGTCCCTGGCCTTGTCAGAGTCAGTGTTTCTGCTCTGTACCTTGTCTATCATTAATATAATGATTATCTTCTGGTAGATGTATGTATGTTGATTCAAACTGATAACTGCATTGATAACAGTTCCATAGGTGTAAGTGGATTGGTTTACAATGCCAGCCACACAATTGGTATAACACAAGTATGTTCCAAAGGTACTGTATTAAATCTGGTAGCTTTCTGGGGGTATGAAATATTCAATGCAGCTGCCAATTGTATGTTATTGTTCCCTCCCAATTCCTTTTTCCACATATGTAGTGATTTCAATTACAGATGTAATGATCTTGTGGGTGTATGCAATGTGGAATCAATCCAAAAAAAATCTTTGGGTCCTCCTTTTCATCTATGTTCCACAGGTTATCTGTTCCTTTGTTTTTACAGGCATCTATGAGAATCCCAATACCTATTTCTCAGGTATGTCTGGAGCCAAACTGCACACAAGTTGCTGTATCTCACAGAGGTGACTATTCGCCACTCTCCGCGTACTTTTCTAGTCACAGTTGTTCAATTTCTCGATTACTCCTTTTGTTATGGCTCATCAAACACGAATATCGCACCTCTGTTTTATCTGTATACTAGAATCCCGCGGTTTATTCTCGGTGCCACGATTTTGCTTCTCGCCGTCAGACAAACCCTGAAGCAGTCAGTGGACATGTTCAAAGCAACCAAGCAGTGGCAGCCTAATCGGTACATGCAACAACTCGTCAGAGATGGAATTCTTTATTTCCTTGTGTATGTCTCGCTACTCTCTCGTTCGTCACCATCATGGCCTCCCACTGATCTCACCCCTTATTGCTCGTCCAAAAGCTAACTACTCTGTCGTTTTCTTCTGAACTACCAGGAACATGTTTTTCAATATCGCTAACCTCGTCGAAAACCTGGCTTCGATGAACAGCTTGAACAACACTTCGTTTCTCTTCCTGCGCATACTAAGCAATATATTGATATGCCCCATGATGCCTCGGTTCATCATCAGCGTGCGAGAGCTGTATGACCATGACACCCGTCG
>JBBPNR010000636.1:0-19653 GCA_038091015.1 Boletus vermiculosoides
CAAGACCTCTCTTTGTGACCAGCGTGTGTTGTATACGTTGGGATACGTGACAGGAGAGCCTGCAAAGATGCGCTATCCGCGTCACGCAAGCCGTCGTTGAAGGATCCTGGGAATCTGTCTCCAAATGGTTTATTTACAATCACCTACACCAAACCCACTCATGATGATTAACTCAGGCGAAAGTACTCGGGAGGTGATATGCTCAAGATAGCGCAGAAGTCTATCTCGGTGACGGGTGGAAATGGTACTTGTACCCAAGAATGCCAGTGGTGAGTTCGCTCCCGCCGATACAGTTCCTCGTTGCAATCGACTAGCGATGTTTTGAAACAAAACATCCCAGATCGCATCCATTGTATGACAATGCAGACAGCGTGTGCACCGCGACTCAATAACGACTACATTTGTGGGGTTCAGGGCACCCTATGGGGTTAGTGTATTCATTTGAAGCTTTTCTCGGCTACCATATCTATGGTGTTGTAAGACTTTTTCAAACGGCGAACTCGGAAACGTTCTTTATGAACAGTCTTTTTGATTGACACGTCGACGCTCTGGTACTACACCGTATCGAGAGAGATCACTCGTGCAATCGCTCCCAGATCTGGGGTCCTTTGGAATTATGAAAGCTGGTGAATGAGGGCATCGCCCACACAAATCTTCGCCGTAAACCTACCCAACGGTTCCAATACTATAACCATGACCTAGGGCATTCCTGAACGGACTGAATGAATGGGTGAGTGTATTCATTCAAGGCTCCGCCCAGCCGCCGTATTTCCTCCACTGGCAGATCGATGGTACTGTATGGCGTTACCAAACGGCGAACTTGGAATCGTTCTTTATGAACAGTCTTTCTGATTGGAACGTTGACATTCCAGCACTACAACCATATCGAGAAAAGTCACTCGAGCGATCATTCCCACCGGTGGTTCTTTGGCAATATAAAAGCTGCTGGATGAGAGTACCATAGGAGCATCCGTCCACACAAATCCTCCCTGTAAACCTACCTAACACTTCCAACGCTATAACCATGGTCTGGTCTGTATTCCTGGACAACCGGACAGTCAGACAAGCATCCATTCAGGCCAATGCGCGACCTGGTGGCTATACCCGCTACATCTTCATCGAGGGCCGCAACGTCCCCATTATCATCACAGATGAGCCGCGCGCGCCACCTGTGCCCCAGAACTGGGCTGTTGGTATCAATGACGGAGCTAACCCTCATTACCAGGTAGGCATACAGGATGCAGGCAACTCCACCCAGCTGACATACGCCATCGGCAGCTCGGCTATGAAGGCGGAGGGACAATCTACATCACGCTGGCGGAGGTGGAAGGCGTCCTCCAATACACCGCCAGCTCCACCTTCGGGGCCGCAGTTGTCCATAACTTTCCATAAATGATATGGGTGCAATCATTGGTAAATCGTTATCGCCTGTGGATCATCTATATTGAGCTCATTTACGTTTTTCTAGTCAACTTCCAAAGTGAATGGAGAGCGCAAGAATTCCGGTTTTGATATAGTCGATCGTGTAACATTGTTTGAGAAAATGTACTGTCTAGTTCGGTGTGGCTTGGATGTAAAAGCTCCCGGAGTCCCACAACCATGGTGTATCAGTTGTCCCGACATTCTCGATCGAGTCGGTCAAGCGAGCCTCGACACGATTTTGAGAGATCATCGTATTACTCACTTACTAAGTACGATGGGTTTCAACTCCTGTCTGATCGGCGAGTATACATGCAAAGAGTTTGCCGGAGGCATCAAGTAAACATTGGTGTGGTGCCGCTGCCTAGAATGCAGTCGATCGCATCATGCACGAGATGGGCGCTTTCGACCATACCCACGACGATGTTTGGTGATAAACAAGTTCAGAGGCATCGAAGATATTGCAAACGCAAAAATGGATTTTTGTCCATGGAATGTTGGTATGCTTCCATTTCGTTTCTGCCACCTCGTCCGATTGAAATTTGAGTCTGTAGAATACTTCAGTAGTAATCACTAAAGTAAGAGCTACAGTACGAAGGTTCAAAGTCGTCTATGGTTATGTAAGCTGTAAGTCCTAATGCGGAATGTAGAATTCCAACATTGCCCTAGTAGGCTTCACTTCCGTTCGACACCGTGTTGGATCATGACTAGTGACTATTCATTTGTGCTGTTGAACCGTTGCCCATCATCAGTTGGATACAGTATAGACACTCTCAGATTGACCAAGAATAATACTTGGGCTGTTGAGATCGCCCTCGTCACGCTTGGCCTAGCCCAGCAGCTGCAACAAAACAAGATTCATTCCAGACACTTCGGTTTAAAGCTATGAAAGTAGCGTCAAAACACGCCTCAACGAGGGACGTTTCGTGTTGAAGACCCCGTGCTGAGTTCCGTTGTTCCAGGGGGCGATCGGTAAACGTAAAACGGGGCCAAAGGATACATATGTCGATGCAGTGTTGTATTTATGGATAAAAAAATCCAAACGACAAGACGTGTATATGCGGCTCTACCGATCTACCTCACTGGAGTCGGGGGTACTGATGAACACACTTTGCTAGATATACAGAAACCAATCACTCACCCAAACACGAGATCCATCGTACCAATGATGGCCACAGCGTCTGCCAGCATATGCTAAAAATAAACGGACGACCGTCAGTCGGGGATCAGGGGGGAATCATATCTGCGTATGCTTACGTCTGCGAGAAAAAGAGAAAAAGGATCTCGTTAGCTTTCTCTGATTGCAACGACAGAATACCAAGCGCGACTTACGTCTCATCATGAAGTCGGCGCCTGCCAAGTGGGCGAACCCGGGGGCACGGATTTTACATCTGTACGGGCGGTTTGTGCCATCGCTGAGTCGTCCAAGATGTCGGTCTCAGTCTCACAGGTAACCGGAGGATAAAGGAAAATACGCACGATACGAGGTAGACCGCCATCTCGCCCTTGGGTGCCTCGATAGCGCTGTAGGTCTCACCTGGAGGTACAGAGTAACCCTCACTGAAGAGCTATCGTGTCTGTATGTTAGTGACAAGCATTGAAAGAATAGGTGAAACGTGCTTTGAAATGATGGATGAGGGCCTCCATGCTCTCCTTCATGGAAGCACGGGGAGGAGGAACGAGTTTGTTGTCGTCGACTTTGACAACACCGGTAGGCATCTTGTTTAAGCACTACAATATATGTTATCACGCGTTGCTCAGGAACATAAGTAGACGGGAGTAACAAAGACGCGCACCTGGTGAATGATGCGCAAACTCTCACGGAATTCTTGAACTCTGCAAAGATACCGGTCGTAGCAGTCACCGTTCTTGCCAACAGGAACATCAAACTCAACCTGGAACGGGAGATCATGTAATGTAGTAACAGAGAACAAGTGGGCGTGCAGTTCCGTCAACATACCTCATCATACTTGTCGTATGGTTGTATCTTTCTGAGATCCCAAGGGATGCCACTTCCACGCAACATGACACCGGTGAAGCTGTAATCCAACGCCTGCTTGGCAGTCACGACACCGATGCCGACGGTACGTTCTTTCCATATCCTGTTACCAGTTACGACTTCCTCGATCTCGTCCACGCGTGAACTGAATTGAGTTGCCCATTTGTGAATGTCTTCGAGTAGGCCATGAGGGATGTCAAAGGCGACACCACCTGGACGAACGTAAGCCGCGTGGAGACGAGCACCGGAGACGCGCTCATAGAACTCCATGAGCTTTTCACGCTCCTCGAAACCCCAAAGGAAGGGTGTGAGAGCACCAACATCCATAGCGTGTGAGAGGACGGCCATCAAGTCTGAGCAGATATCTCGTCACTAATGTTCAAGATGGAAGGATATTACGCACGACTGAGAATACGAGTGATTTCACCAAACATGGTACGAATCCATTTAGCACGTTCTGGCACTTCGATGTTGAGAAGTTTCTCTACGGCAAGGGTGTAGCAGAGTTCGTTTGTCACTGCGAAGAATCGATCAAATTTTGGCGGCAACGACATAAATATGAACGACACGAACTCATGGAGACGTAGTCGAGACGATCAAAGTAAGGGAGGGCTTGCGTGTAGGTTTTGTATTCGATGAGTTTTTCCGTACCACGGTGAAGGAGACCGATGTGCTGCAAATGGGTATAAGACGAGTGTGCAGTTCGTCATTCACGGGAACGCACAGGGTCAGTCCGGAGAATTTCCTCTCCGTTGAGTTCTAAAATCATACGGAGCACACCGTGAGCAGCGGGGTGTTGAGGACTATGATGCTGTTTGAGAAATCTATCCTCGAGAACGCCGTGAACACCCACCCAAAGTTGACTATATGCGCCAACATTCAGATCAACTAAAGGGCGCAAGGTCACGAAAACGCACCAGTAAAATGTCTCAGCTTTGCATCCGCACGCGTGCCAGTCTCTGCCAGTATTTCCGTCGCAGACATGCCGTGCAGGTCCTCGACGGTGTGGGTCTCGAAGGGATTCCTCGCTCCGTCCAGGTTTGTAGACTGGACCTCGGGTTTCCATCGCGCTGGTGACGTAGAAAGAGAGCGAAAAACAGTCCGCTTTGGCAGGGCAAGCTGCCGGCGTAGCAATGCGCTGGCCATCGTCGTGGTCGTCGTCGAGGACGGAGTTGCAAGGTGCGGCGTAAATCGGCTGTGGCAGTGAAGCGTTGAGCGGGGAGACCTCCCATTGAGGGGTCGGCTCGGTTCGCCCTTGCACCACGACATACATGGCACGGTGGACGCTCACACTTTTGCTTTTTCTTTCTGGTGCAGTCCTCGCCGCAGAGAAGCCTTGCACAGCTCACGACAGTGCTAATAACTACTATGATCTGAGCCCTCTTAAAGCCAGGTGTGTGTCTAGCTGACGTCGGGGGCATCGCATTGCGCTCGCTTAGCATGCTTCAGCAAAGACTACCAATTTCAGACTGATGGCGGACACACGGTCTACCTTAATGTATGTGGAGGAGTCCACACCGACCCTTGGAAAACCGGGCTCGACGAGAGCCAAGTCGACATTGCGGGGCTAGTGAGAAGGGATCATGGGGACTTTGCCATCGGGTAAGGCTGATTTCGAGGTTCGTGCACAGTGCGTTGGAAATGAACGTTTGGTTTGTCAGGCTCGTGAATACGACGCTGGAGATCAAGGACGGCGGTTTGATGCTCCGCCAGTCACAGGGATCCCCCTGTATTGGAATGGACGACGAGCAAGGCAGCTCTACCATCCTCTTCATATGTGACACGTCCGTTTATTCTGCAGGTTCGATATTGATGTTCGAAATCCATGTCTGGCAGCTAATGTATCATCGTGATAGGGAAGCCTGTACTTCTTGATCAGTGGCCTTCGGAGGAGGATAGGGCTTGTCACTACGAATTTGAATGGCGGACACATGTGAGATATTTCGATCCCCATGACGCCTCTGGTTAACATCTTTCACAGTATGCATGTCCGGCCGGGGAACGTGGCTTCTTCGGAGGATTGCTCGTCTTCTTGACTATCTCGTATGTTTGATCCTTATCCCGCTTGTTTTGGCTCTTACGACGTTAAATCAGAACTATCATCTTTTTGATGGCGTTTATGGTCATCAGTACCGTTTACAACCGCTTCGTACTCCGTCAGAGAGGTTTTGACCAGTTGCCCAAGTTCACCACCACACACGCGCGTGAGATCTGGGATGTCTGCTCAGAGTTCCTCCGCGCTTTGGTAGATTATGTCTCCGCCGCTTGGAATACCCGGACGAGAGGTTTTGGACGCTTAAACTCGGCCTCGCATCACTGGACATCGAGAGATGAGGAGGAAGCGCTAAGAGCTGCTGATCCTCTTGAACCGGGTCCGGAGGATGTCCGTGGTGCAACAGGGGAATAAGATATGAACCCGGGATTTTCTCGTCTGTAGATCTAGATTACACATCGTTTCCAATTCGACTTTACATCCTACATACTCAAATACTACCTTCTATATCTGGAATTGAGGATAGGCCATCTGCCAAGCCACATCATTTTCTTCCTGAACAGTGAACTCGCCGTATCGGTAGACAGTTTAAGCTTCAACTCCGGCCTCATCATGGCCAGAGACATCAAATCATCAAAAGGACCATCCAAGGCCCACCTATTCTCAAAGAAATACCCGGATCGATCACGCCGGAAAGCCCACACCCAAGGCAGAGGCAAAGCGCGTGCTATCGACGACGTGTACGAATATGCCCCATCCAAAGTCCGTCGCGCAAACGTCACGCTCTCTCTGGACCGTCACGAAACCGAAGGTCGACGATATGGCTCAGACGAAGAGATAAACCTCACTGGATTGGGCCAAGAAGCGATGGAGAAGCTACGTGCGAGGTTGATACGGGATGATGGAGACGAGGATGGGGACGGACGAGTGGACGGTGAGGACGACGAAGATATCGACAGTGAAGATGCGTTTGAGGAGAGCGATAGGGACGAGTTTGCAGGGTCGGGATTTGTGCGTAGGGTGCGTGTTCCATCTGGTGTCCCCTCTTTCCCCACCGTTGACGCCTGCTCATGCTTAGGGTGCTCGAAAAGGCACTACGCACAGAAGTAGGGATTCGGACAGGAAACGACATGTGGCGAAGGAGGTTGATCTCAATGAAGACTCTGATGCCCAGTCGGGAGAGTCTCGATCCGTCTCGGAAAACGAAGCCGCAGATGAGGTCGAGGATGAGGAGATGGACGAGGGAAATGCAGAGGAGTTCTTCGATGTCCTCGATGTCTTCGATGGACGTGCAGATGTGGAGAACGACGAGCACCCCCCTCTGGCCGCCGAGAAGAAGCTGCAAGACGTACAGGCGAAGGCTACGGCAGTGGAGGACGAAGAGGAGTGGAGAGGGGCAGAAGACGTAACTATGAGTGGGGATGAAGTCAGGTATGAAAGCAGAGAGGAAGACGAAGAGGAGGATGAGGATGAGGAAGACGGAGACAGTGCAGTCGACGAGGACGATGAACTACGCATATCAGCCTCCGACTCTGACGACCCATCACCCGAAACGCTCGCCCATCTCGAGACTTTCCTCTCAAACCTCGACCCCTCCGCATCCCACAAACGCAGACCAGACGAGGTCGCTGAGCCCGGTCCAAAAAAACGTCGACGTGTCACTGACCGCACCGAGGCTGGCGAAGAGAACGAGTTTGGGGTTCGAGGTAAATACATACATCGGTGCCATACGTCTGACATTCTGAATTTTGTACAGGTTCAAGTACTCTCAAGCTGGACGACCTTCTCGCCCCACTCGCATCTTCCTCCTCTTCCCTCGCTGCCCTCAAGAAATCGACGAAACCTCTCACATCGTCCAGCTCGAAAACGAAAACACTCTCCGCACCGCTACCTCAGCGAGCACAAGAACGTCTCGACCGAGAAGCTGCATATGAACAAACGAAAGAAGAGGTAGACAAATGGTCGGCCACAATGAAACGAATCAAAGAGGTACGCAACACCAATTCACAACTCGCACCGCAGGAGGAGCATCCATCTGACTCCCATTGCAGGCAGAACACCTCAGTTTTCCTCTGCAAGCTGAGAAACCGAGTCGTGTCTCCAACCTCGAACTCGCAGCCAAATTCACGGTAAGCCATTTGTTCTCCCTCCCCAAAGAGAAAAAAGTGATCGTCACACTTATACCCCCCCGCTTCCAGCCGTCCAACGAACTCGAATCCGCGGTCGACAAGCTCCTAAAATCGGCACAGCTACGTGACGAAGACATTGCGCACACGGAAGCACTCAAAATGGCCCATCTCAGCGTGGAAGAAGTCGCCGCGCGTCGCGCTGAACTTCGAATGATGCGCGAGCTAGCGTTTAGGGCAGATAGAAAAGCGAAACGGATCGCCAAGATCAAAAGCAAGACATACCGACGGATACGGAAGAAACAACGTGAGCGGCTGGACGGGGAAGACGGGGATGTGGGTGGGGATGGTGAGGATGACGAAGGGCGGTTGAAGGCGGAGGTGGAACGTGCAAGGGAACGCGCGACGCTCCGACACAAAAATACGGGCAAGTGGGCCAAGGAGATGAAAGGCCGCGAAGGGCTCGATCAGGATCAGCGGCAGGCCATCGGTGAAATGCTCGAACGCGGCGAAAAGCTACGGCGACGGATACATGGGGAGAACAGTGACGATGAAGGAACCGAGGACATCTCGAGCGATGAGGAGGAACAGGACGAAGAAGAGATCAAGCGCGGTGCTTTTGAAGAGCTGGCCGCGCTGTGCGTAGAGGGGGAGGATGATCTCCCGGAGCTCAAGAACAAGAGCGTGTTCAGTATGAAGTTCATGCGCGACGCTGCTGCGAGACAGTCTCGGGAAGCGGACGCTCAGGCCGAGGAACTTGGAAAAGAATTAGGATTCAGGATCGAAGGGGAAGAAGACGACGACGACGACGGGACAGACAACCTCGCAGCTGCTCCTGAAAAGGACGCGGCCATGGTGCAACGCACCGGTGGACGACTCTCGTTCCGACCTGGAATGCTGCCTGGTGCTCTCAGGCCGCTAGGCTCCTTGGCCTCTGATACATCCAGCGTCACCCTGCAGTCCGCTGACCTTTTGCAGGACCTGCCCGCCCCCGAACTGACACCCACTCCAAGCATATCCACGCCCACGCCCACCTCTACATCTATGCCAAACCCATGGCTCGTACCTACAGCGTCTTCCGGACCCTCCCGGAAACGAAACGAAGCGCGCGTACACAAAGGTGCTGACGCGTCCACCAAATCTTCGAACAAGCTCAAAAAACAAACTGCGAAACACGAGGGCGAGAGGGAACGCGCAAGGGACGACGCGGTGCTTGAGATCGACACGAACGTCGTACTCGCAATTCCCGAGCCCCCTGTATCAAGTGGGTCGAGTAAGAAAAACAAGAGGAAAGCGAGAGCGGGAGAAGGGGTTGCAAAAGCCTTTGCGGGTCCAACCAGCACCGCGCAAAACGAGGACGAGGACAGCTCGGACGTCCCAAGCGAAGTCGAGGAACAGGAACGCGCGGTGGAGGGAAAGAATGAGAAGGTTGGCAAAGGCGTTCGGGCATTCCAGCAGCGCGACCTGGTCGCGCTCGCCTTTGCGGGCGACAACGTGGTACAGGTACGCGAAAACGTTCCCTCTCACATCGCTTCCCCCACGCACACACAAGCGCTATTCTTGAGTACTCACACGCAATGTATGATAACGGTTAGGCCTTTGAAGCAGCCAAGCGACAAGAAACAGAAGCCGATGCGCCACACGAGGTGGACACCACACTCCCAGGCTGGGTACGTCCTCCCCCCCTCCCCCTATCTTGTCATGCACATCATCTCACGTCCCATATCACCCATGTGCATCAAAAAAAAAAAAAAAAAACGTCCCAACAGGGCACCTGGGGAGGCACCGGCACCAAAAAGCAACCACCAAAACCCCACCTGATCAAACCGGTGCCAGGCATCGCCCCCACCACCCGCGCGGACCGCGACAAACCCCGGTTGATCATCTCTGAAAAACGGGACAAGAAAGCCACGAAATATCTCGTACGCGATTTACCGTATCCATATACGAGTCATGCCCAGTTCGAACGACGGATGGAAGTACCGTTGGGGAGCGAATGGAACACGCGTGTCGGGTTCCAACGAGGGACGTTGCCACGTGTAGTCAAAAAGGTGCGTCGTCAACACGATTTTGAGTTGGGGAGGATTCTGGGGTCCCTGTGGCTTTTTGCGTTTTGGCACTTTTACGTGCGCGTTCGGTTCATTTCTTTGTGACTGGGGTTCTAGTGGCTTCTCTGGCGCTGACCGATTACTTTCTCTAGATGGGTGCTGTGATCGATCCACTGGAAAAGCTATTCTAGTATGGGGATGTATATCCGACGCCGCAGATTGTTCATTGTATGAAACTTGACTCCACCACACGCGTTGGCGTATAGTAAATACCAAACTCGCCACTTTTATGAATCATTGCAAGGAATGAACAAAAAAACGGCCCGGGTTTGGATTTAGTCGAAACAAGTATATATACCCATCGTCATGGGGCGTAACATGCAAAAAAAGCCAAGGATAATAAACCTCGGTAATTAAACTTCGATACATACAATGACCATCTATACAACAAAAGCGTACACACAAACTGCGCAGGGGGGAGGGGGACATTGGAACAAATAAACGATACGACAATGAAATGAAAAAATGAAAACGAGAGAAAGAATGAAAGCGCGGCGCGTCTTGGTAGGAACCCAATCGAGTTGAATCGTCCGTAGCATCACCACCTCTGGCTGGATTTGGCAACTTGGCGCATTTTGGCGCGCTGCAATACGGGCTATATTGAGATCAAGCGCAAAGCAACATTGTCATTTCGTCGTCCAGTTCGCCAGCCATCATCGCGCTCCTTGGTCGTCGCTTGACAAGACGACCAGACGATCGCTTTTGCCTCGGTGTCGATGTCGATATCGGTCCGCTTAGCCAAGCAGACGCACTCGTCGGACGAGGACGCGCCTCCTTCTCGAGTCCCCTCCGACGGCTCAGGTCTGGTGTCGTCCTCGCACCAATCATCGTCACCGTCGCCTTGGTATTGGTTGGTACTGATCCCGTTCCTAGACTGGTGGCGCCGGCGCCGGCCCGAGGTCCAGACATCCAACCAAGACGATCACCACCACCACCATCCAGACCAGGGCCAGGTCCCGCCTCCGATTCTAAAAACAAACTATCCACTCGTCCAAGCGCATCCTCATGTCCAGCGCCGACAATGCGATCACGCCACCTAAAAAACTTCTTGCATACCCTCTCTCGACAGACCCGACGGAGTTTACCCCATCCACCTAGACGACTTGGATACCTGGACGGTCTGAGTGCCCGATCTTCGGCATTCGATGCAACACATTGACGTTGATACCCCTGCCGAGGTGCGACGGCCGGATCATCCCTCTTGTGCCTCTTCTCCTTGTCCACGTCCACGCTCGTCTTCCTTGTCGAGTGTTCGATCGCCCAATCAGCATCGTTGAAACCACCGCTCGCGTCAACATCCCGACGGCCACCAACAAAAGACGACGCCCGACCATGAGGCAACATCTCGTCAAAGGAACGAACGCGTGATCCGCCATGTCCCGCATCAGCGCTGTTTAGCACCATCCCGCGCCTCGCTCCATCTCGGTACTTCTTCTCCACCAACGGGGAACGACACAGCACAGACACATTTCCGTCGACCTCGAGATCCGAATAGGATTGATTGTTTGAGAAGCGCACGGGAGAAGGCGACCTCGAAGACGCGTGAGCGTGACTACCCTTGCAATCGCTCTCGTCTGGAGATGGACCCTCGATCCGAAAAGACGGTAGATTGAACCTTGAGTTTGCATTTGCACCGTCCTGACCGCCTGAGCCCGGTGCCTGTCTTGGAAGCGAAGGTGTACTGTATTGAGGAAGACATGGTCAGGTGGCAGGGTCACCGAAAACGAAATGAATAGCAACAAAAAAGGATATTGACATGCGCTCCGACGGACCATTTCCAGCGACCTATTGATAATGGATACACGATATGAAAGCACGAGGTGGTGACGACTCAGGGTAAAGAAACAGTTTACCTCGGTGTCAGCATCCATTATGGAACATGAATGCGATAGGCAAAGTGTGTCCAAGGCGTCAAAGTAAACAGTGCTACCGGATTGCGGAGAATCATTGCATGCGTCGGAACAGTCAGGTTTAGCACTGCAACGGGAATCGACCTGTGCACAACATTGGAAACTCGATTCATGGAGAGCGAGAAGGAAAAAAACACCCGCCAAAGGTGTCAGAGTGCGTGCAGCGCATACAAATGACAAGTCTGGATCTTCCAAGTACTTTGCACATTCGGAAACCTGTCGAACAAACAGTTGAGCGTTTTCATCCAGACATACACACGACGAGATTGCCAAGACATAACTCTTCTGTCACACGTCCGAGGCGACCACAAGGAGACGACGCTCCCATCTTCTTCACCGGTTGCTTTGGGAAAAAGCGTAATAACCCAAGTCCGTTTGACAAAACGCAAGTCGACGAGTCTGCTCACATCAAATTCCCACAATGGCGTGGATGACGGGACTTGTAGATAACGCCGACTTGAACCTCGACTTTGGCTTTGGCTTCGATCCGAGGTCGGTGTCGCCGTCGCCCTCAAACGACCGAGGGCAGGGGTAAGCCGATCATCGAAACCTTGACCTCGAAACGAGCACGTCTGCATAGTGTTCAAAGACGACGCTTTGCATCCCCAGTCCGAAATGCGAGAAGAGGAACATACGTACCTCGGGTATCCTCCGTCTCGTTCCAGCCCGCCGTGTCCGCGTCTGCGTCTGCGTCCAACCACGCTCGCCCATCTCATCCACCCGATCTTGATCCCGATCCCAAGGCGTATACCCCGGCATCCCAGCGAGCGCCGCATAAAAACCTATCCCAGCGCCTCAGTCCGCCAGAAAGAGAAAGGAAAAGGTACGGGAAAACCCACTGTATTCGTGAGGAAACTTGTACAACGGGTCGGGTGGTGACGTCGGGACCTCGAACGACTGCAAGGTTTCAGAGGAGAAAAGGAACTGGCATTAGTGTCTGACGAAAATGTTTCAATGTTTATCTCCCCCCCCCTACCGACTCGGCGTCGGGACGAGAGAAGGGGAAGGGGGGGAGCGAAACAGAACAGTGTACTCGCCGGCTTTGGTTTGACGATGAGCGCGAGCGTCCTTCGAACCTTTGGCAACGTCATCCTCGAGACGCCCGGTTCGACAACTCTTGAATCCGAATCCGATGAGCGGTAATCAACCCGTGCGTTCTCGACAAGCGTTGGACGGAAACTACCAAACGTTCAAGTCGACGTTGTTCGTTTCACACCAAAAAACATCAAACAACCAACACATATCATTATATTACATTCCAATCAACATTCCAAACACCCAAGAAAAAAATGTCTGTCCCACAACTACGAGTTCGGCAGATCCACTCCCACCGACCTCTACTCTATAGAGACCTTTAAAAAAAAAGCGACGCACGCCGACCCGTACACCTGTTCAGCATCAAAACGACACCTCACAGCGAGTCAAACGTCGTCTAGTTGATATTCCACAAACGTAACGAGCCCTTCGTGTAGGTTTGCTAAACAAAGGGCCCTGACTTGTTGGTGGGGTGTCAGTCCTTGTACGACTGAAGTTGAGGTGGGGAGCATCATCTTGATAGAACGCCATTGCTTCACATTGTATGGTATTCCAAGCCAAAGGCAGATTGGTATACAGGTTGATGGCGAAAGGGATGAAAAAAAGACATATCGTCGACGAAGAAGAAAAAAAGGAAGAGAGAAATGGCTATACAGTCGATGACTAACCCATTCCCGCGCCTCTCCCCGCTCAATCGCATTAGGCAAGTGTCGTCGTTCAGCTCGGCGGGTTAGCGAGCCCAATACCCATAAGCCAAGTACCTCCTACAACAAGCACACCAGTAATATAGTATACACACTCGTAATAACACCCCCAGCCAAGGGCTAGAAAAACCCCCTATCAAACCAGATCCACATGTATCAAACTCAACATGATTCCGAAAAACGTAAGCCCCATCAAAACGAGAAGAAGAATCGGAAAAAAAGTAGAGTTCTGGCAGACACGGCATGGACGCCTCTGATTTTCAACCCGTTTCCAAGATTGACGAGATTGGCGGCACGCCAAGTACGACAGCTCTCCCCCCTCGATGCAACCGGTCAATCGCCATCGATATCGACCCCCGAATAACCACGGTGCCCGGTCCACCCGCATCGTCACGTACCCCCATTCACACTATACATTCTCGCAATTGCAACAATCAATCTTACTCAACTGCCCTGCCATCACGCTTATACACCCTCCCCCCTTTCATCACAAACCGAATACGCTCCGCGGACACCGCGCTCTCGAAATCCCCCTCAACATCCCCACACGTCGCAATCACATCCGCAGCAAACCCCCTTCGAATCGCTCCAAACGGGATCTCATTGTCCCCGTCCCCGTCCCTTTCCACCTCTGCTTCCGCTTCCGCCCGTACCATCCTCGCCGCCCCCTCCCGTCCCTCCCACCCCATCGACCGAATACACTCCCACCCCCCGAGTGTACCCCACCTCAACACCTTGCGCCAATCTGCACCCAAACGTACCATCAACACCATCTCGAGCGCGTTCGCACCATGCGCGAATACCCCCGTGTCCCCACCACACGCAATATTCTCCATCCCCTCCTCGAGCGCCGCTTTGAACGCCTCCACTGCACGCGTCCACGGTCCCGGGTTTCCAGATCCCTGGGAGAGTGTATAGTACGCCGCGAGCGTGGGCACCCATATCGTCTTGGACCGCACGAGCGCACGCAACACTCGGCGCGCCCTATTCGGATCAGCGTCGTCGGGATGAGAGTCGGCGTCGGTGTCAGTACCCGTACCCGTACCCATGTTCGTAGACGACAGAGAGAGAATATCATAGCCATGTTCAATCGAATCCACGCCCAACGCCAACAGCTTTGCGATCGTCCCCCCGTTGGTCGCATGCGCTGCCACCTTGACCCCATACATATGCGCACTCTCTACCATCGCCCTCAATTCTTCCTCATTAAACGTATTCATCGACGCGCGTCCCGTCTCCGCGGAGACGCCCCCCATCCTTGATCGGACGCGGTAATCTACATCCAAAATGAAACTTCCATCAATTTCGAGACAGGGAAAAAACAAATGTGAGCGGAAATGAACGACAGCCTAGACCCCTATATTATCGACAAGTCGTCGACAACGAGGATGACAGGACGCCACGCTCAGAAAAAAAAATAAAACACACACTATTCAATTGAACCCACTAACCTGCATAAATCTATCCGACCCGATTTGTGACACGGACCACGACCCCAAGATCCAGACCACGACCATTCAATAAAGCAATCACCCCGGCAAAAGCGAACGGGATACGAGGGTAGGGTGGGGGAACGTGTATCAAAAAAACGAAGCCCCCAACCCAACGACGCGCGTTCATTATTTGCAACCATATGAAAGCAAGGGCCCAAGAACGCGGCACATATACGTTGCATGAATAAACGATGGAATGATTGCGAGACCGCTCGTCAACGCTTGCATACACGCGCATACACGCGCATACAATCAGACATGCATCCTTACCTTGATCCAATCCGCGCCCGCGCCGATCTGTCGACGGACGGCCTTGATACAGTCGTCCCGTCCATCTGCCACTTGGGCGCCTGTGATACCGTCGATGCCTTCTCTGTTGACATGGAGAGTGCCTTTGGGCCCTGTTATAATGTACCCGATCAGCATCGCTTGCGTCACCCATGTCCATGTCCATTATCCATATCTCGACTCAGCATTGAGTCGGCCCATCAGCGGAGTTTGCAACGATAAGAGGGGGGGAAATAAAGGGGAGAAAGCAAAAACCTTGGGGGGAGAACGTATACCACAACCCACAAAATAAATAAATAAATATCAAAACAAAACTAAACAAAGAAGCACTAGGACGGATATGAATGGGAGGGAGAGAGAGAGTCAGGGGGCAACCAACAATAACAAGGGGGACGGATTGACGAAAATAGACAAAGGAAGCGTAAGGAAAAAAAAACAAGGCATTCGTACCGTAGCTTCCGGTGGGTACGATCGCTCGAGAGGCACAAAAATATCTCGGACCGGGGATGAGAGCGTTCGTGTGAGCGCGCGTGCGGGAGAGACATTTACGGAGAGCGATGTCGGCGTCGGCTGCGCCTTCTGTTCCCAAGTCACTACATAACCCGCGCGTGTGAATCAGCCGATCAAAGGGGAGGGCAAGGGGAAAGGGAGGAGGGGGCAACGACCAAAAAAAAGGGGGTGAACGAACCCCCCAAGTCCAGAAAAAGAAACGTTTTGGGACCGGAGGACTTATCGATGATACCGATAAGCGATACACCCCCCTTCCCAAAAAAGGGGATGAACTACGTGATGTGTGGGGAAAAAACCCGCCCAAAAGGATCGACGATTCAGACGTACCGTACGGTGGTGAACCCCGCCAAGAGGGTCTGCTTTGCATGGACCGTCGCTCGGATCGTCCGTTCGACGAGGGATTCTTTGGTTAGTTGGTCTTCCCATGGTGTCTCCGAGTAAGGATGGAGGAAGACTGGTCCGTGATCGTCATCAGTGCCTGTGTGTGAGGTGGAACGGAGTCGCTTACGATGGACATGCGCATCGACGAACCCAGGCAAGACAGTCAACCCACTCAGATCGATTACCTCCCCCGAGTCATCGTCCACACTGGCACAACGACTGCAGGGCGACACATCGAGCACGCGTCCCGTCACCCTACTCACCCTGATCACCTGGTTCTCCAACAACGTCAACGAACACGGATCGAATAGTTTTCCAGCGATGATCTTGATGATTGACCCTGACGACACCGTCGTCGTCGCATCCGAAGAGCGGGCTTCATCGGGTAACATGATCGTATGCATACGGTTGTTGTGTGTGTTTCGCGGAGCTGCCACCACGCGATACGACGACGCCCGGACGCGTCCCTTCCCCTCTCCAATGACATCAAGTACTTTTTACGGTAACAAAAAGCAATCAAGCCGAACGAGGCCGCATGAGAACGCGAGGTCGATAAAAAGTATACTCGGGAACAACTGACAGTGTGTGAACGAACTCGAATTGTACATGAATTGATCCCCGCTTGTCATTTGCCCCCCCTCCCAAAAAAAACAAAAATAGAATGGATACTCGCACGACATGAACCTCACCAATGATATTTTGGGGAGAGACACGAATGGAATTTCCCCTCGTCCAACCATATTAAACTTTTGGTGTCACATGGCCGGGATGACGGGGGGAAGCGGCGAACTTGCGCGCGCGCGCGAGTAAACGGTCCAACGTGACCAACTCTGGAATTGAGAGCCTTCATAGCCATTGGATGCGATATGATTAAACAGATGCCAAGGCGAGTGTATTTCCGTCCATTACGGATGAGAAATGGTGTAAGTATACATCATGCATGAGAACCGCAACGTAAATGGAACCTAGGCTAAAAAATCGTATTATGTATGTATGCAGAGGGTATGAGGGATGCGAAAAAAAGTGTGAATGCAACAAGACGAGATAGACCAGAAGAAAAAGGAACATGAAACCGAATCCATCAGTGACCACAGAATTATGGCAGAGTTAACATACGCCATGCAAGAAAAATGAGATGATGGAAACGGGGCGGTGGGGGAGCGTTGCTGTGAATCGGGAGGAAGCATATGCTAGAGAAAATGACATGATGACACAATGATGGAACAATGAAGCGAGATGCAACGCGAAAAAAAAAAAGATCATGGAAATGGAAGACGAAGATGTAGTGTATGGAGATCTACGGTAAATGTGTAGATGCTACTGCGCGTGATGAGTGATGTAGTGATCACCGCAGGTCGGGTATGTATTATGTATGTACGATACAGATCAAAACTCAAGATGCAAGAGCAGTGTCGTCCAATGGCGAACCAATCCAAAAAAGCGAACGTGTGTAGTGACTGGCGGGGATCATGAGGTTGGCGCACGCGTACGGTATCATTCGCGCTTGGACATGGCAAACGCAGACTCGAACGTCACGGGCTCGCCAGGATGTGTTTTCGTGCGCCAGTTTCCGACAAAGTTTTGGCCACCGACGACATAGCCAGTGAAAATCCAAACACCAAGCGATGCGCCTGCGGGGTGGGTCTAAGACGGACCGAGGTCAGATTTGTATATGCTTGGGAACACGCCCCCCTTTTCCCGTTCCGCATCACATCGCAGGGAATGGGGAACAGGATTAGAACTCACAGGAATGCGAATAAGCGCAACGAGACCATCCCACTCACGGACGCGACCATAGAATTTGTAATGATGCCAAGCCTGACCGTGCCGAAGGTCCGTCTGGGGGCAGTGGTGATGATGGCGAATGAGTACAAACACATAACAGATGGAGATAAAGAAATGAATTGAGGAACGTACCTCGCCAACGAGGACGATATCGAGGATACCATCACATTTACGTGTGATCACGAGCTCGTTTGCATCGCCCGATGCCATGTCCGCATCGGCATCGGCATCGCTCGGATCGTCGTCCATCACGTCATCGTCGTCGTCCTCAACGTCGTCCATTCCTTCCTCGGCCAAGACGTCGTCGAGCACTTCGAGGTAGTGCACGTCATTTTCTCGAAAGATCATCTCGGACGCTCCACGGTACTCGCATCCACGACACTTGCTCTCATCGTGTAAGTCAGGCCCCCCAACGACATACTCGTTATAAAACGAGGTCCTCTCCTGACACGTGATAGCAAGGCCATGCTACATGAGATGTCATAGTGCGCTCAGTCAAATGTCATCTCGTCACACAGCTGGGATACACACCGTAACCTCCTGGAAAAACGCCGAGTTGTAGAACCATGCGTCTTGGATGCCGCCTGAGGCGGCAGGCTGGTTTGAGTCGACATCCATGCAATGGTATTCGCGAAGACGCATGAATACGGGTGCGGCAGTGAGACCAACGGACTGCTCGCTAAACGTTGGGGGCATCTGAGGTGTTTGGAGGATTGTACCGTAGAGGCCGTCGTCAGGGAACTAGAAAATACATGATCGTGAGATTACGCGGAAAGGTGAACGACGTCGATGCTACACACCAGCATCCGGCCTTGCCAAAGGCCGCTGAGGAGACCAGGAGTGTAGTGCATACGTTTGAGGGAAACGGGAGTCAAGACGGAGTTGCAGTCAGCGAGGCGATTCCAGTCGTCGTCCCATCGCGCACTCGGAGCGAGCTTGGAGAGGGCCTTTTGACTGAGCTTGTCATGGTCCTTGATTTCGCTCCACCATTCCCAGGTTGATTGTGGGACAAACTTGGCGACCTTGTGCTCGTTGAGTTCATGGACGTCTTCCTGTGTGGGGCCGATGGTGTTGATACCGAGCTGGAAGGCGTGAGCGCGCGTTCTTGGGAGGGGCGGGATGGCGACAGGAAGGACTTCACGATGGGAAAAGTAGATGAGTTTTGCTGCGACGGACGCAAGGGGAACGGCGAGTTGAATACTCTTGACCTGGTAGAGGGGCATTGTGCGCGAAAAGCCGTTACGGTACTGTGGGTAGGGGCCATGGGCGGTGAGAAAGGAGTGGGGCAGCTGAGCGAGGTTGCGTGGGAGAGGAAGGGTGTAGTGGACGTGTGGAGCGAAGTATGTGGCATACTAGAAAGCGATGAGGTAAAAGGACGGGCACACGGCGGATAAAAACGTACGCGGACGGGCATGAGGACGTATGGCAAGATGAGTCTGGTCATCTGAGCACGTTGTGCAGGTGTCTCGGCTCTGAGACGTTCTAGCGAGCAAGGTTGGATGGGTAGAGGACAGAGAAAACGTAAACAGACCTTCGGTGGTGGTGAGCCAAAGCAACCAGACGGCAAGGGAGTTGAGCTCGCTCTCTGCTGGCCAGCCGTCGTTGCTGTTTTCGTAGAGGCGTTCGCGGACGAAGCGGTCGACAAAGTCGGGGAGACCGGCAGCATCAAGCTGGCAGCGGTTCTTGCCGTCATTCTCGATCATCATTGAGAAGCATGTCCAAAAGGTCTGAAGGATGTTGTCCGCGTGGATGTTGGCGCGACGGACGCACTTGAGGGCGTCGTGGTTGGCGCGGAGTTGGAGGCAGAGGCCGGGGGCGTTGAGATCGCCGAGACGACGAGCGGGTGCGGAGCTGTCGAATGAGAGGCGGAATATGCGGGCGTAGATGTGGTTATTGTTCCTG
>JBBPNR010000637.1:0-19641 GCA_038091015.1 Boletus vermiculosoides
CTTCAATTCTCTTTCTTTGCTTTTGCGTTTTTCTCTTTGTAACCTGTTTCCAGCGATACCTCAAATGGCTAGGAGGTCATCACGCCGTGATTTCAGCATCCCTGGGGATGAACTGGAACAACACCGCATCCAGCTCGAACACAACTTGCAAAACACCGATCTATCTCTTCATCTATCTTCTGTGCCGGACGATGACGCCGGTGACAACGAGTCTCTGGAGTATCCCAGACATGATTCTGTACCAGAACATTTTCCTGCATTTGCCTCATTTGATCGACACTCCCGGGAAAACTTGGATCTTGACGCCAGCCACATTCGCGCGTGGTCGATCCATGACGATGAAGGTATCGCCCCGTATGATGTTCGGACTATGTCGACTGCTGCCCATCATGCGAGCGCCGTCACTATTACTGCAGGACTTGGCAGAGGTGGGAAGAAGGAGCCTAGCGTCAGCGGCGCAGAATACGATCCTGAACGCCCCCTCCAAGACATCATAGCCGGTATGGAGCACCAATTCAGGTATATGAATGTATACTAACCTCTTCTGACGATGTCATCGTCGTCCTTTTCAGCCTGTCACGCGGATTCTGATGCGGACGAGGCAGAGAGGTCGCAGGATATCTCCCGTCCAAAGTTATCGGAAACGCTACAACGCGTCGGCTTCTCTCCTAGACGTCCTCGCGGTGGCCAACCCAGAGCCTCACAGCATGTATCACATGGGATGCCAGCGTCGTCGAATCGACATGCAGACGCGAATATTTCTCGGCGAAATATGACTCCCAGGGCACGGAAAGCTACGGTCTCTTTTGACACCACTGCCACTCCAATTCGGAGACACGCCTCACAGCCTGCTCCGGTCCAACTCCACGTTAATATTCAGCCGCCGACGCCCTCCACGTCGGGCTCTCGCTTCACAAAACTGGCTCGAGGCTTGGTCCGCGACGTACGTCAAGCTCAAGAACAGTCGCAGGATCATAATATCCCTGTTCCTGCTACCGTACACCGTCCTGTGGTCAAGGACGGACCTAGTCGACATGTTCCAGATGTAGCAGGTGACCTAAATCATGAAAGTCGCTCAGCAAAAAAGTCAAACCGCAGTCGCGTGCATCTCCCAGACGTCACGGGTCTAACAAACGCTGTGATTTCTCCGGCGAAGGGCAACTTGGAACGGTATGGTGTCCGGGGTACGGGTTCTAAAGAAGTTGAAGGTAACTCGATCAGGTTACTGTTTCGTGAAGGAAAATTGATCGCACGGCCGAAAGCTCGTCTTGTAGCGTCACTCAATGCCCTTCACACAAGGTTGAACCATTTGGAAACAGAGAATAGCATTGCACGGCGTCGAGTCAGAGAGCTCGAGTATGAGCTTGAGGAGTGTAAACGTGATGTCGTCCGAGAACGCACGCGAATTATGGAATCTCAGGATGCGATCGACATCAGTGCGTCCCGCATAGCCGCACCATCTACTTCTCGGGCCAAGGGAAAGGAAAGAAGACACAAAGAGACGGACCCCTACGCGTCCAAATACTTTGAAGTGGTCCAGGAGAAGAAAGGTGATTGTATATCCAATTGTATGAAATACATCTTGTTGACACATCGCAGCGCTAGAAGCACTTATCACGACACTGAGGTCCCACCTTACACGCGTCACGTCCGACCTGTCCTCTCAACAGCAGCTGCTCGACGAACTTCGTAGGCTGCGAGAATCGGATGCTCTTTCACTGACAGAGAAGACGCAAGAAATCAACCAACTCAGAACCGAAGTGGAAAGGCTTGCTGGTGAAATTGAGGTCCTCCGTGGGGTCGTTGAGGAGGGTCTCAATGAACGGCGTCAAGGGCGCGATGCAGCGCCAAGTGAGCAAAGCGACCATCTAGTGGACACCCCTTCCGTCGATCCTCATCGACCCCTTCCCCCAATTGCTGAATCACCCGAACTTTCAATCAGACGGTTTATCGATGCCGACGAAATAGATCGGATATCGGTGGATCTGGATGAACGTCGCTCCGAGCGGGCGTCGAATTCGTCGGTCCAGAGTTCTTACTCGGGCAATGAGTCGCCATCGTCCGAGAAGCGCTGCGCCAGTCCACGTTCGCGTCGTCGTGTTCAGGATCCAACCGTGAAGCCCGATGGTGGAGCGGAAGCCAACCCGCCGTTCCCTAAAATCAACTCGGAGCGTATGGAGCGTTTATTCTTCTCGGCGCCACGACATAATGCAATTTCATGTCGAATGTGCAAAGGTCACCACTCCCATCGCCATGCCGTTCGCCGAGACAATCATGAAACTCCAGATGATCGCCACGAGGACAAAGACGAAGGTTTCGATGAGGGTATTGAACCGCGACCTCAGCCTGACCACCCATGCGAGATCGGCCGAGGAATCGGACGTACATATACGATCGAGGAAATTCTCGAGAGGATGGACAGGAACGGCGGCACATTGAGATCGGGTGATGTTCCACCTCAAACTGTACTTGCGCGGGTCATTGGTGAGCTCGAAGACGAGTTTGCTCACTTCAGGGAGTATGCCTGGCCTTTATCTTTTGTCGTGCTTTCGCTGATGTCATTCCAATGCAAGGGTTTACAGTGGCCTCGCCGAGGAGTATAGGACTTTAGATTGTGCCACCCAAGCGGCGAGGCGCCACGCCGTAGGTGATCGCTTGCGGGATGTGATTGAAGTTTTGGAGTGCAAGGTAAATTTCAACGCTAATTGAGAGTGCTCCCGTTGTTTAAATGTCCTCTAGGGTAATCAGATAGCATCATTATATGATCTATTAATTTTTAAAGACAAACCATTCGAACAATAGTTTACTCAGTGATAGACCATGTTGTACTACATGATGGGCTGTAAAATAAAAGTTCACTGCCTGTGGAGTTGGCCGTGTTATAAGACAGTTTGACAACACGCTACGAGTCCTTCGAGCCGAGAAAGCGAGTTTTACGCGCGTCGGAAAGTGTCTTCCGGGACCCGATATAATGGAGCCCTGGGAAAAATATACTTTATTTGGTAATCACTACTTGTTTCTATTTGTTGCTATGCTTAGCCCTGCTTCACTTTTGTGCAGACTTTTGACACTGTCATTGATGATCCTCACCATTGATTTGGTTGTTCTTCTGAACTACCATTCCATAATATTTGATCAACCTACCCCCCACTGAACTGTCTGATCCTAAATTGCCTGCATGGGAAAGCTCCAGTTGCTCCAGAGATCCTGGTTGCTCATTTCTGTGAATGTGCCTACTACTGTACATGCTATAAAATTGCAACATCCTCTAGTCTTGGTTGCATTTTTGATCACACATTTAACCATACTCCAAGCAAGGTGGTGTGTATAAATGGGCACAGCAGACAGCTGGTCTCCACTGGCAGGAAAAAAATCTTGAGGGATAGGAACCTGGATGACTGCAAGGTCTACTTTAATAAGTTACAGGCAAAGCTTGTACAATATGTACAATACATGGGGCATGTAAACACTAGCAGGTACAGGCTAATAACATGGATCAAAAACAAAATAGAAACAAAAATCTGTACCACAATATACAGTTGGCAGAGACATCCTATCTAACCCTCACTGTCCATTTCATCTCCCTCCTCATCCTCATCCTGGGTCACCTTTCATTTGATGAGATACCACCACACTGAAACTGGTCTCACTATATCCCTCAATCTGTTCCAAAATGACTTTGTCTTCCTTGTCAAACAAATCTGCACTTCCACTGATCCTGCAATCAACACCATTTCCAACACCTCCCCATTATTATCCAATGTCACATCCAAACATACCCCATGCAGTAGCAATTTCTGCAAAATACCAGCCAGCCAATGTGTCAGTTCCTTGCCAATGAGGAATATGACTGTAAATAACAGGATGGCTGCTAAATATATATGTACATAGTCCATTGTTCATTGGTGGGCTTATAAGTGACCCAAGGGCAATAGTAAATAAATAAACAGGCCTAGATAGCACTATACCGGATTTTGTCCCACTTTTGCCAACTGGCCAATCCCAATTAACCTATACATTACTGGTGGGCCAATAAACTTTTGTCCCTTCTTTACCAACTGGCTGATCTCCACTGACCAGTACATTATTGGCTGGCCAATGAAACCTTGTTCCTTCTTTGCTGGTTGGCCCATGAAACTTCATCCATTCCTTGCTGATTGGCCAATTCCTACTAACATGTATATTACTGGTTGGCTAATAAAGCTTTGTCCCTCACCTATACACCATTTGCCAGTCTCTTCCTTTTCAGTAGTAGCTACAACAAATGTAATTCTATTGTTTTACATTCATGGGTAGGCATACACACTAGGCTACTGGGATAGTATTGATAGTCCTGTAATGTTAGCTTTGGTGAAATATCCATTTAATGTTTCTGCAACAGTAGCTAGTAGACCAAAATATTGAATTGCAGAACCATTGCTTGCCTATCAGTTTTGCTGAGTGGAATGTGTTACTAGCATAACTACTAATGGTTCTGCAATAGTAGCTATACTGAAATATTTGTTTGTGGAACCATTTATTGCCTATTAGACTACCTGTTACAGTTTTGGTACACCACTGGTCTTTTTCCTTTCCCATGACCTCATGCCCATCATGTGACCACTTCTATCACTGGACCACCCTATCCTTGGCACATCCTAGTGCTCATTTACACTTGATGCAACATGTCTTGCAACAGCCATGGCACTGCTTTCCCACACTGCCCCTCTCCAGTGCCTCCTCACACAGCTGCTCTCCTGTGCTTTCCATGATCCTGGATCTTCCCTTTCCCACACTGCCCCTCTCCAGTGCCTTCTTGCACAGCTGCACTCCTGTGCTTTCCTCAATCCTGGATCTTCCCTGGATCCTTCCTGGAATATTTCCCCCAGATCTTCCCTTCCCACACTGCCTCCTAGTGCCTCCTCACACAGCCACCCTCCTATGCCCCCCTCAGCATCTCCCCATCTTGAGTGAGGCCACATCTCACTCTGACATTGCCACCTCCCCCTTGTGTTGTGCCCTGACCTCAGTTCATCCATGTGATCACTCACATGCCATCACAACATATTGTACCGCAATGATTCCCATGACACATCTTTATGCTCATGACCTTCCCATAGCAGTGCCCACCTGCCATTCCTGTCTTTACCCTCACCATACTGATGCCAGGTTTCCTCTTACAAATATGGACTCTTACCTTATTAAGGTTAGACTGTGCATGGACCACCTTACCTAAAGAGGATATACCTGCCCTAAAGCCCTTACAGCTGGGGTATATAAGTTAGAGCTCTGCTCTAACACCTCTCTTTCTCTAACCTTGATCTGACACCTAAAGTGTACTACCTTATAGTATACTCTTGTGGTATTCATCATCCATTTCCTGCAATCTCCTCTTGCTTGCTCTCTATCCTCACCCTTCCTTCTACCTCTTTCATTGAAGGACTCTTGTCACTGCTCTCAAGACTTCCTGAACCACTCCCCTGTGGTTCACTTGGTCCCTCATCGACTACTCCAACATAGTCCATCCAGACAACCTCTCCCCTCCCATAGTTGTCTGTTGTCCAATGTCTCGCCAACATTGGCTTGTCTCTCGGTTCTCCACCCCATATCAAAGAACCAGACCACCTTGCCATTGACCTTGCTATCCAAGGTCCTCACCTACATAGGTCAAGGTCATCTGACCTCATACACCTAGGATTATTTGTTATGAATCATCATTAGGTTTACTCTTTTCTTTGTCAAACTGCCACCATGCTATTCCATTGTCATCTACTGGTAACTCTGTTCAAACACTGTTGTTACCAAGTTATTTTCTTATCTTTTCTCACTGACTTAATCATTACTTTCCATCACCTTCTACAACATTCCATCATCAGTCAGCCCATTCTTACTAAATGATCTTTCACTTTCTATGAAGTTCTATTTTCCCTTGTTTGTTTTTAATCTTCTTGTTGTCTATTTAAGATCCTTATAGTTCTACTTGTACCCTCAAGTTAGACCTACTTGGTATAACCACAACCTTGTCCTTGAACCTCAGCTCTCTAAGTTGTCATTGTACTTTTGACTCAATGCTCTTCATTTACCTTCGCTGTTACAGAAGTCCTGTAACTCCTTTGTCTTCATAGAAGCCCTACAAGACCATGCCTTTGAAAGACTGAGTCTATTTCTATCCCTACCCCGGCTAGTCATAACAAAAGGTCTAACTTTCATCTGAAGCTACCTTCGCTGTAGTCTTCCACCATTTCCTCTTGACTCCCACCCTCAACCTCTCACTGGTGGTGTGGACCTCCAGGTGAAGACTCCAAACCTTCAAACTCTGAACAAGAAGAACCATCTCCTGACTCCAACCCTGATCTTGAACTCCCATCCTTCAAAGATTGAGACAAGACCTTAGAACACTCTCATAATCTTTCCTCGTTGCTATATCTCCCTTGACAGCCAACCCCACTGTCTCCTACCCCCACAACCTCTAGACCCCTCTTTCCTATTCCCCCTCCCGCTCCCCCACTTCCACCTCCACCACCCCCACCACTGTTTCCTTGAGCACCCCCACCACCTTCCTTCCCACATATCCCACCACCAACCATGTCCCACAAGCCTACTGAACTTTGCATCACCACCCGAGAAATATGATAGTTCTTTTGAAACCACCCTCCAATGGCTTCACACCATTCAATTTTATCTCCATGTGAACAAAGACACCTACAGGGATGACAACAAACAAGTTGCCTTTGCCCTCTCATACATGACCACTGGACCTGCCCTCACCTGGGCAACCATGTTTTGAACCAAATGCATCACTGGAACTGCCATTAACCTAGGAACCTTTGCTGACTTCATCACCAAGTTCAAAAAATCCTTTGAACATAAGGACATCACTGGCAATGCCATTGCTTGGCTCTCCATCCAAAGGATGATTAAAGGGAAAAACAGAACTTTCTTCCCTTCCTTGAACCAATACATCTCCGAATTCCAGAACTACACTGAAAGAGCAGCAATCACCAACCTGAACATCCTTATCAGATGCTTCTCCACAGGAATTCCCCCTCCCCTCATGAAAAGAATCATGACCATGGACACTGTCCCCTCCACCATCACTGAATGGTACACAAAAGCCATTCATTTCCAAACTCAGTGGGAGTGAGCCGATGAAATCGCTCAATGAAGCTCCAAACCTTATCAGATGACCTACCACTCCTTCTCCTCAATGTCCTCCCCCTCCAAACCAAAAGATCCCAATGCCATGGACATTGATGTAATCAAAGTGTCCAAGCTCACCCCTGACAAAAGGAAGAGATGTATTGAGAAGAAACTCTGCTTTCACTGCTGAAAACCTGGCCACTTTAGCACTGCCTGTACTGCCTTCTTGAAGAAACCATTTGAGAAGAAAGTCCAACAGGTAGTTGAAGAAAAAGAAACCCTTCCTAGGCTCAAAGAAGTCGAAGAAGATGACAATGAAATGAATGTCAGAAGGATTTCTTTTTCCAACATGGATTTTTAAAAAGGGAAACCTGATTGACACAGGCTTTCCCTCCTTCTTTGTGTGCTGTAACTGTACAATCTACAATGAAATCTATGCAGATCCCTGTTCAACTCATCATACCTTCACACACTCTTCAAACTGTCAAATCCTCCGCTTTTGTAGACAGTGGTGCAGATATTTCCTGCATCGACTGGGACTTTGTCAAAAAACACCAACTCCCTCTTATGAAACTAAAAGAACCCCTGCATGCCAGAAACACCAATTCTTCCCATAATAAGAATGGCGACATAAAATTCACCTGTGAACTCATTGCCTCCTTCAATGGGATTGTCCATCAAGTAACCTTCTATGTTATGGCCTGTGGCCAACAAAACCTTATCCTCGAACTACCCTGGTTGAAATCCACCAACCCCACCATTGACTGGTCCACCCAAACCCTTCTTATCAAAGAATCCACTGACCAATCCTGGGATCTTTACTTATCCCACTCCTCTGACTCCAAATGACACAACTCTGTTTTTTATAAACCTCTCCCTTGTCAACCTTGCCATGTTAATGTCAACTCTGTCTCAAACTATCACCTCAAAGGATATCTCCAATGAGAAACAGAGAAACAGTTCATCAATCATGCCCTTGACAACAGGGCCATTTAACGAATCATTCGTTGTGACAACTGTTTTGTTCCCAGGGAATCCCCCCTCATTGTTAAACTAACCACCACCACTAAACTCGCTATGGAAGCTGAGAAAGCTAAACCCAAACCCATCCTTCCCCCCAAGTACCAACAATTCACCCCTGTCTTCTCCAAAGAAGCCACTGACCACGTTCCCCCCCCTCATTCCTATGACCACAAGATCAACCTTGATGAATCTTTCACCCTGAAAGTAGGGAAAGTCTATCCCCTCTCCCCTGATGAACAAAGAGCCACAGAAACCTTCCTTGCTGAAAACCTTGCATCTGGAAAGATCTGTCCCTCCAATTCTCCCCAAGCCACTCCCTTCTTCTTTGTAAAGAAGAAGCATGGTGACCTCCATCCCTGTCAGGACTACAGATACCTGAATGAACACACCATCTGTGATGCTTATCCCCTCCCTCTTGTCTCTGACCCCATGGACAAACTATGAGGCACCATGGTTTTCACCAAGTTCAATGTCTGATGGGGATACAACAATATCCAAATCAAAGATGGTCATCAATGGAAAGCTGCCTTTGTTACCCACAAAGGCCTCTATGAACCCACTGTTATATTCTTCGGTCTCACCAACTCCCCCACTACCTTCCAATGGTTTATGAATGACTTCTTCTGTGATATGATTGCCAAAGGATGGCTCGTCATTTACATGGATGACCTCCTCATCTTCTCCTCCAACCACAAAACTCATGAAGAACGAATGAAACATGTTCTTGAATGGATGATGAAACTCGACCTCCATCTCAAACTTGAGAAGTGTACCTTCACCACCGACAAGGTGGAATATCTTGGGATGATTGTCAAACCAGGCAGGCTTGCCATGGACCCTGTAAAGCTTGATGGAATCACCAAGTGGCCCACCCCTGCCAAAGTCAAGGACGTATGATCCTTCTTAGGGTTTGCCAACTTCTACCATCACTTCATTCCTGATTACTTGAATATCACCCATCCCCTCATTGACCTAATCAAGAAGAACCTCCCTTGGGCTTGGTCTTTCCCCTGCCGGAAAGCTTTCAACAATTTGAAAGCCCTATTCCTTTCTAAGCCTGTCCTTCATTTCCTTGACCTCTCCACCCCCTTTGCCATCACCACCAATGCCTTGAAATTTGCCTCTGGTGCCATCCTTCTGCAGACTGACTCCAACAGGGACTGGCATCTCTGCTCCTACCTCTCCCAATCATTCTCCCTGGCAGAGCAAAACTATGACATCTATGACAGAGAACTCCTCACAGTCATCCACACCCTAAAAACCTGGTGACACTACCTCCATGGATCCTCCTTTCCCATCCAAGTCTTCACCAATCACAAAAACCTTACCTACTTCTGCCAACCCCAAAATCTCAACAGATGACAGGCCAGATGGCTTCTCGACCTTGCCAACTTCAATTTCAAAATGATCCATGTCCCAGGACAACTACTTGCCAGACCTGACACCCTCTCCTGATGGCCTGACCTTCTATCCCCTGACTCCCCTGAAAATGACAGAATTACCCTCCTTTCCCCATCCCTCTTCATTAACATCATTGACTCTGCTCTCCACAACTGTGTGGCCAAATCATTGGCCTCAGACCCCCTTGTCCTCCAAGCCTTCCAATCCATGAATGGTGACATCCCCCCTGCATTCCGCTCCTGACTCTCTAACTGGCAACACCTTGATGGGGTTCTTACCTACCAAGGACAAATCTACATCCCTGCTGATGATTCTTTCCAACATCTTATCCTCTAATAATGTCATGATCACGAGACTGCCAGCCACCCCAGCTATCAGAAAATCCATCAACTCATCACCGCCAACTACTAGTGGCCTGGCCTTGCCTCTTACATCAGGAAATATGTTGAAGGTTGTGCAACCTGTCAACAGAACAAAGCTAACACTCACCCCACCATACCCCCACTCTCTCCTATTAAGTCCTCTTGCATCCAACCCTTCCAACAAATCTCCTGCAATTTAATCACCGGCTTACCCCCCTTGGGAGATTTTGATACCCTTTTGGTTGTGGTTGACCATGGGCTTACTAAGGGGGTAATCCTCTGCCCTACAAAAAATACCATTACCACCGAAGGGATAGCCTCCCTCTTTTTCCACAAGGTCTGCCTCTGCTTTGGACTTTTTGACAAAGTAATCTCTGATCATGGACTCCAATTTGCCTCTTCCTTTGCAAAAGAGCTTGGAAAACTCCTCAATTATGACCTCTCCCTCTCTACCACCTATCACCCTCAATCTGATGGAGAAACCAAACAAGTCAACCAAGAGATTGAGACCTATGTACCTTTGGATCTTCTGTGGAAATTATCCTTCCTCCTGGTCTGATTCCATCTCCCATGCAGAATTTGCACACAACCACTGCCCCCATTCCATTACCAATCAATCTCCATTCTATCTCATGATGGGATATAAACCCCATGCTCTTTCTTCGGTCCTCCCTGAAATCCACCTTCCCGCCATTGAATCCAGAATCAAACAACTTACTGCCGCCTGAGACAAAGCTCTCACCTCTCATGAACTCACTCGCCAAGTAATGGCATCCCATACCTGACAACATTTCTCCCCATTCAAGAAAGGAGACAAAGTCTAGCTCGAAGCTAGAAACTTGAAAAGATCTGTCATCAACCCAAAATTTGCTCCTAAATGGGAAGAACCCTTTACCATCACTAAAGTCCTATCTCCCATCACTTATCAACTTTGACTCCCCAAAACATGGAGAATTCACCCCATCTTCCACACCTCCCTCTTATCTCCTTATCACGAAAACCCCATATACAGACCCAATTTCCCTGCTCCACCACCTGACCTTATCAGAGGAGAAGAGGAATACAAAATAGACTGTATCTTATACCACAGAGGAGCTTCTTCTTCTCATTTCTTCCTGATCTGATGGAAAGGATACTCCACCAAAGAAGACTCTTGGGTCCCTGAGCAGGACTTGAAACATGCAAAGTCTGCTCTTCTTTAGTATAAAAACTGTCATCCTACCACTTTCCCTCCTTCCTCATCCCCACAATAAACCAACCATACTTACTATGTGTTACAACCTGTAACAATGGTACACGTTCGTGTGTCGTCGACTTGGCCTCTCCAACAAGGAGTTAAGTCGAGACCTCGTTCCTACACTAGGTCAACTCCAAAGAGGAGTTAAGTGTGAATGGCCTAGCTGACGCTAGCAGTACTTGGACTGGCCAAGAGTTGGAATGAATAGAGGATGAGGCTGCGGTGAGGCGAGGCATGAGGGAGGGGATCTCGAGGAACAGAAGTCCACACAAAATAGTGTAGATTAAGGTTAAGAAGAAAGGAGGATACAGGCGGCGCCCTAATATATATACTGAGGACGTTTAGGGCCGGTATCAGAGTCCGAAGTATAAATAAGGTAATGACGCGTCGCGTCGCGTAACACGTGAGATAAACGGACCGTGGAATAGAGGGGATATGAATAGCCGCGAGAGAGGCTATGAGGAGGCAGTGCCTGAGGACGAGTCATAATAAGTAAGAGTGAGTCATAGGTAGAAGGAGACTGCCGGAGGCAGTGAAGAAGGGAAAGGTCCGAAGGCGATGAGAGGGCGGTGTACCGGAGATGTCCGTCCGATGGTCTAAGCCTCGAATAGAGACTCGTCCAGCAGGTCGGCCCACGTGGAGGAGGGGATGTCGTAGTCCCCTAAGTCGGAGAAGAGGGAGGAGAAAAGGGAGGCGCCGGGATGGTCCAGATGGGAAGGAGGAGTGACCGATGAAGGGATTGGAGTCAGTATACGAGGAGGAGGAGACGGAGAAGGAAATTGGTAAGGGGTCTCCTCCAGAACCGTAACACTATGCCCTGCACCAATTGCCCTTCTGTTTCTCCCCATCCTATCTTTGTTTCCATTTCTTCCCCTTCCTCTATTACTTACTCTTCTATCATCATCAATGAGATCTCCCATCCCATTACCCCCATCTCCAATCCTGGGCCAACTGTATGGCTTCCCACCATTGAACAACCCTCCTCTTCTGAGGAACCTATCCACACTGTTCCCATTCTTTCCATAGACATCCTGATGGCCACCCATAGAATGAGAAATGACCTCCCTGATCTCAAAGTAGTTGAGTGTATCTCCTTCATTGGCAAATCCAGACTTGCCCTCCCCATCTCCTCTCACCTCGACCTTGCCTCCCTCCTCTACGCCCTTTATCAAGCCTTCCTTCAAAACGAAAGGCTTCAGTTGTTCCATGTTCAACCTACTTCCACTGCCGAACTTGCCCTCCACACCACAATCCTCTCTGACATCCATCAACGACTTAAGGGTTCCTTTATTGACCTGGATAGGTACTGTGAGGAGCAAGTTATCACTAGGAGAGAGATAAGAGAGGCCACCAACCTCATCATCCATACTCCTTCCACCTCTTCTTCTCCTCTCAACCCCAAAGAGAAGCATGTTCTGGAATGAACCGAAGCATATTGGACTGGAGCTGAAGGATCCCTTCCTCTCCCCACCAGCCACCCCTGATACTCTGAAACCTGTTGGCAGTGTCATCACCTCGGCCACTATAGGATTGACTGTGATTCCTACCAATGTCCTACCTGTCTTATTTGGGCACTTGGCCATACCATCGCTCATTGCCCCCTATGACATCTACCTTGTTCCCCTTCTACCTCTCCTTCCTCCAAAGGATCTCACTCTTCTCATGGGTCCCACCAATCCTTTTCTTCTAGGTGTTGTGGTTTCTCTAGGAGCAACCACTAGCCGGACTTCAACTCAGCAGAACACTAGCTGTGCAGAGTGATGGGACACAATGGAACAAGAAATAGTCTTAGTCCTTAATCAAGGTTCAGGCTCAAACTGTAGATGCTGAGTAGACACGATGGCAAGTGGATTAGACTGGAGTGCTATGATATGTCATACAGGTATATATACTGATGAGAAGTGTGCATGGACCAAGTGCTGTAAATAGTAATTACTAAAGATGGTCAAATGAAAGTACACAAGTGTAAGAAGAAGAAGTTGATGATGGGAAAAGAAGTATAGCATCATGTAAGAAGAGCGGAAATTAATAACACATGCTATAACATCATTGTGATCATGTGACCTTTCCCACAGTCATGTGCAATGTGTTGATAATATGAAGTAAAGTGTTGTACAAATGAAGTGTAAAGAAAAGTTTGAAAATATTACATATTATAATACTACTCCCTCTTTAAGACTCGAATTCCAGATGAGTTGCATAAAAGTTAGATTTGGTGAAGTTTTCATAAGGAGAAAATAAAGATTGAAAGTCCACAGTGGAAAGTCCTCAGAGTTTATGTGGTGTGGAAGGGTTTAGATGGTGGAAACCGGCAACTGCATCAGGAGCAGTGTTGATAATGTCCGAAGTTTCCCATGTATGGTCTGTTTCGTCATAACCTTTCCAGTGAACCAAGTATTGCAGCTTCCTTTTTACAAAGCAGGAACTGGCGATGTAATCTATTTCAAATTGTTCTTCTCCTTCTTCGTCAATCTCGATCGCCTCTGGTCATGAGACAGGTTGACCAGGTAAAGTTTCTCGGTAAGGTTTAATGTGAGAGACATTGACTGTAGGATGAATATGGATGGAAGATGGAAGAATCAATTCTACAGCATTTGGAAGGACCCTTTTGATCTGATAAGGGCTGATCCATTTTTGTGTGAGTTTCTTTGCTGTATAAGGTAGCTTTAATTTATTGGTTGATAACCAGACTTGCTGGCCAATAACATACTCTGGAGCTTCTGACCTTCTTTTGTCAGCAAACTACTTCATTCATTCTTTAGATTCTTTGAGAGCTTGCTCTACTTCTCTGTGAGAGCAGCTGAATTCTTTCCCAAAATCAGCACCTGGACCTGTCACTTTTCCTTTGAAGTCCATGCATGGGGTGTAATTACATGTGATAGTGAATGGAATGGAACCGGTGAAGGTGGTGAGAAAGTTGTTGTGGGAGAATTGTGCCATTTTGATCCAATCTGCCCATGCCTCTTGCTTCTTGGATACATAAGAACAGAGATATTGTTCTAGTTCTCTGTTAATACACTCTGTTTGTCCATCAGTTTGAGAGTGGTATGCTGTTGAGATCTTTTGGGAGATAGAGAGAAGTTTGCAAAGTTCTCGTGTGAAGTCCAAAATGAATTGAGGTCCGTGGTCTGAAACTATGGTAGAGGGCAGTCCATGGATGCACCAAATATTGTCTCTAAATAGAATAGCTAAGTCCAAAGAGGAAACTGTGTTGTAACAAGGAATGAAGACAACTTCTTTAGAGAAGTGGTCTACAACAATGCAAATAGCCATGTAGGTGTTGGATTTAGGTAATCCAGTAATGAAATTGACCAAGAGATCTTCCCAAGGTCTAGTAGGTGTAGATAAAGGAATGAGTTTTCCTGCCAGTGCCTTTGAGGATCCCTTTGTTTGGGTGCACACTTGGCAGCTATCTACATAAGTTTTAATGTCTTTGGTGACTCCAGGCCAAGAGAAATGATGAGTAAGTAAATTAATGGTACATCCATGTCCGCAATGTCCTGCAATTGGATGATCGTGACATAAGGAAAGAAGTTTGATACATAATGGTGTGGGTACAAAGATTTTGTTTTTGTTGTTTTTGAAAATATTACAATCAGACATGAAAGAGAAATTCTGAATAGCATTAACACCCAATTTGGATGATTCTTGCCTCAAAGATTCCATAAAAGAAGAAGATAATTGTATGTTATTAATAAAAAGATGGGGAGGAAGTACAGTAATATTTTCATTATGGTCCTTTACCACGTCACCATGATCTGGTCTACGTGATAATGCATCTGCTCATCCATTGCTTGATCCAGGTTTATAAATAAAGACATAGTTGAACTCTTGAAGAAGTGCATGCCATTGTGGTTGTCTTCCTGAAAGAGTTTGTGGCTTTTTCCAGTATTCAAGATTCTTGTGATCTGTCCAGATCTCAAAATTCTCTCTATCAATGAGGTAATGCCTCCACTCTTCTAATGCACGGATAACTGTGAGGAGTTCTTTGTCATAAATAGGATAATTCCACTCAGTGGAGTTGAATGAATGTGAAATGAAGGTGCATGGTTACCAAAGTCTGTCATCCAATTTGACAGAAAGAACTGCTCTGGTTGCTATATCCAAAGTGTCGGTCTTGACTCTCATCTCCTGATCCTAATTAGGATAGGC
Organism: Boletus vermiculosoides; assembly: GCA_038091015.1. NCBI lineage: Eukaryota > Fungi > Basidiomycota > Agaricomycetes > Boletales > Boletaceae > Boletus > Boletus vermiculosoides. The sequence continues at coordinate 15,295 of JBBPNR010000637.1, forward strand.
TACAAGAGAAGCCATCTTGAACTTGTTCTTAAGCATATCAAATGCTTTCTGTTGTTTGGGACCCCAATGGAAGGGAACATCTTTTTTGGTAAGATCGTTCAGGGGTTGGGCAATGTCCGTGAAACCTTCAATAAATCTACAATAATAGTTGCAAAGTCCGAGAAAACCTTGTAGTCCTTTGAGTCGAGTGGGAATAGGCCAGTTCATAACTCCTGACACCTTCTTTTCCTGCATCTTGACTCCCTCTTTAGATACTACCATACCCAAAAAGTCCACTTTGTCCTTTGAAAACTGACACTTTTCTGGTTTCACATAAAGGTCATTCTCCTCCAGACAGCGAAGAACTTCCTTCACGATCTCCTCATGTTCAGCTTGCATATGTCCTTTTGTAAATAACATACAGTCATCAATGTAAATAACCAAGACAGTGTACATGTTGTTAAATATATTGTTCATCATGGTTTGAAAAGTAGGTGGAGAGTTCGTCATACCAAAATACATTACAGTAGGTTCGTAAGCACCAATGGGGGTAACAAATGCCCTTTCCATTCATCACCTTCTTTGATTCTCACGTTGTTGTAACCCCAATGGAGATCAAGGCAGGTGAACATATCAGCGCCTTTGAGCTGATCAATGAGTGTGGGAATGAGAGGCATTGGATAAGCATTCTTGATAGTGCCTTCATTTAAATATCGGTAGTCCATAATGAGTTGTTTCTTTCCATCTTTTTTGGGAATAAAGAAGATAGGTGTGGTTTGAGGGGATTTAGATGGTTGAATGTATCCCTTCTTGAGTTCTTTTTCCACGAACGTTCAAACTTCATCCATTTCTACATCAGAAAGAGGAATGATGTGGCCTTTCTTGGGAATGAAATCTTCCTTAAGGTCTATGGCATGATCCCAAGGTTTTCGTTCAGGCATGCATTCGGATTTCTTTTCTGAGAACACGTTTAAGAAGTCATGGTAAACTTCTGGCACTTTTTCTTTTAATCCTTCTTTGATAATGCAGATGGAGGGTTTCTTGCTACATAAATGAGGAAGTGGGGGGTAGGGTCCACTGCCAATGACTTGGCAGTATTCCGTACAACGAGGGAAAGAAATGGTTTTAGAGAACCAATCAATGTCCGGATTATGGCGATAAAGCCTGTCGTAACCAATAATTAGATGATGGGAACCAAGTCAAGAGACATAAGCATCTATAACCTTGAAATGGTCATTAATGCTGATGATTAATTTAACCATGTGGGTAACTTTGCCAATAGCTCCATTAGAGCCATCTGCATTAATAACTGCAATAGGGTTAGCAATAGCGTACTGTTTGAGTCCGTGTTGTTGTAAAACTGCTATAAGTCCTCCTGGGAGGAAGTTCCTCCAGTTGGGTTAGTAGCAAAAGAAAGTATATAAGAAGGGGGCGAATAGTTCGACCCTAAAGGGATTCGAAGAAGAGCAACAACAAAGAGAAGGATAATGCTGCGGCTTACTAGACCCAATGTTAGAGATTCCGGACATATTCCGGAAATAAACGTAGTATCGGATTGATTGGATCAGCGGCGGAGGCGTTCGGGGTGTGGCGTTGACGGTGTAGACGTGTTGAGAACTCAGAACAAGCACTTTTTAGAAGAACAGCACTGAGGATCAGGAAAGATGCATTACGAGTCCTAAGTAAAACGCTTTATAGTCTGGAGTTACCCGGGCATAAGCGTTAATATAACTAAAAAGAGGATACATAAAAGAATAGAAGGTAAACACGAAAGTATACGTTGTAGGGAGGGAAACATGAGCGCAGAACCAAGATATAACGCAGAAAGCAGGTAGGAAAGCTATAAAAGGGGTGTGGACTGTTCGAGATGAAGTCCGAAGTAAGTATTGAGACGAAGTGGAAGTTCTGAATGTCGGAGGAGCGCCGGACCATAGTGAAAAGGCTCCTGTGTGCGCTCAGATAATGTAGGATCTCTACATCCGCAGGGGACTTCGCTGCTGACTGTCCCGAGTCAGCCACATGCACTCATGCTCGTGGGAAAGTCGCATCTGAGTCCGAAACTCGTAGCAAACCTATGCCAACCCTTTGCCCAGCTCGCGTTCCTCTGTCATGTCAACCAGCTTCGCTTCCATGTTTTCCCTTGCCAACTCCTCGAATGCGGAAGACGACGCCAAGCGGCGCATGGAAGAAGCGGTTGCAGATATGGTGAAAATGCTGCACAATCGCGCGATGTGTGTCCCGGATGACAAGGAGGAGTTGCGAGAGGAGCAGGACGACTGGATGGTCTTTTGGAATTGCAACAAGGTACGTCCGATGGCCAGCTCGACGAGGATGACTTCTGATCGCATGGATCGTTAGCTTCTGATGCAGGAGGCGTTGGATCAGCTGCGGGCGCTGGGCCTCAAACCCCAGATCTCCAAGGAAACTGTCGAGCTCGCCACGCAGGCGGACGCGTTGCATACGAAGTGGACGGAGGAGTCGAAGGCACGCAAGGTTGAAGCGATGCTCGCGGAGAGCGAGAGGAAGAGGCAGGAGCAGGCTCTGAGCAACCAGGGAGCTTCGCAAGCGTCTTCCCGATTCCGCCAAGTGCTGACACCCCCCTCCGCCACTGGTTCCATACGCTCAGGAGCATCAGTGGGGACTCCGTCAGGGGCGTCGATGGAGGTCGTCTTGCCCTCAAGGTGGAAGGTGAGTAGTCCCGGTCAGATCGAATATGCATACTAACTTGGGTTGTAGCGCACACGTCAGGAGGTCACGGAGAAGGAATGTGCTGAGGAAGTAGAGCTTCTGGAAGGGGAGGTAATACACCCGACTGGGTGCCAGAAGTGCCTCCAGCGTGGGGAGGTCTGCATGGGTATTCTGAACTGTACTTGCCGTACGTGTGCGCACTTCAAGAGCAGATGTGAGATGTCATCGGGACGTGGCGGGCGAGGTGGTGAGAGGAGGGGAAAAGCCCCTGGTGAGTGCTCTACCTTCCTACCCGTATCTGCGTTGACTCCATCTCTTTAGAGCGCAAGTCCTGATCGACGCGCCACCAGCCCTCTCCGCTTTCGATCGAATCTTCCAACATTGATGTCGACGCAGGACTGTCCCAGGCGAAAGGTAAGGGAAAGGCGGTAGCAAGCGGATCCAAGGCCCTGGTCTCTGTCAACGTTGGTCATCTCGAAGCGCTGAGTCGTGCGATGGTACAGGCGGAGGGGGAGATCCAGATTGCCCAAGGGAAGATCAAGAAGGCGGAGGGCGAGTTGAATGAGGCGATGCAGAAGCTGGCGAGTGTGAAAGGGGAGATTGAAGCGATGATGTGGGGGTGAGCTTGTCCATCCGGTATGTCTGTCCTTGTCCTGTACAATACTTTCTGTAACGTGTATCAAATGTGAATGTCCGTCTCTGAGTCCGTAACGCGTGCAAAGGTGTAGGTAAATTGATGTGAGGAGAGTAAAAGGAAGTTCTATGTAAGAGAAAGTGTGTCCAATCAGAAACGTATGGAGGTCGGATTTTCCGACCACGGGGGAACAACTCGGAATTGAGAGTTGGGAAGCGGGTTATCAAGGAGAGAATGTCTGTTTGTGTATCGTTAGTCCATATTAGAGATAGAGACATATTGAACATATCCAAAAGTGTGCGGTACCCCGTCGCACGATCAAAGTCAGAATTAATATCTATACAGGCTGTGAGGTACGTCGGATCCAGTGGATAACTATCGGAGAGAAGGGAAATGTATCGTAAGTGTCGGTGTTTGTTTCGTGTACTTTGTTTATTTTATTTTATTTTTCTTTTTATTCTTTTTTTTTTTTTTATCGAATTCCTGTTCTTTTTCAATGATGAGTCGAACTCTCCGGACTAATCCCAGGATAAAACGGTTTGAGAAATCACTGGACTAATCCCGGAGTAAAGCAGAGACGTATCATATAGTTGACAGTATTCGGTATTAATGATGAATGGGAATGTCAGAAGATAGGAATCGTGAGGGGGTGCGCTAGTCGGAGTCGGGAGAACTGGAATCTTTGTCTTCCAGCTCTTCGTCCTCTATCCCTGCCATGTTGTCCAATGCATCTTCATCTTCGTCGGTGATAGTGGTTATCGATGTCGAGAGCTGAGTCCTTGCGCTGTAGGGGATTAGTCGGAACGCTGCATACCGTAGCTTTGAAATCGCTCTGTCCAACTCCGCCAGGAGGTACGATCCTCCAGTCGTCCGGCAAAGGACAACCATTGGACCAAGGTACCGTGGCTTCGTCTTTCAGTTGAGCTCCTTCTCAACGTGGGTATTCCATACTAAAACAAGACTTCCGGGGTGGAAATCAAAGTCTTGGATCTGATTCTTGAACATTGCTTCGAAGTGTTTGATGGATGCGAAGCGAGCTTTGAGGA
>JBBPNR010000638.1:0-19631 GCA_038091015.1 Boletus vermiculosoides
GGTGCAATACCTGCTCTCCGTGGTACCACTGTGTAGTCTCCAGCTCGAGGACCTCCTCGCAGCGACAGCACTGGCGTCATCATATACTCAGCAGGAGAGGCGTACTTTAACCGGTCCTCTGACACCCCCCGCAAGGTCGGAGATTCCTGTCCTGCATCCTCGCAAAGTAGATCAGGTACCCGTGATTCCTGACGTCCCTAGGTGAGTACTTTCACATTATTTACCATTACTTGGACTGACTCAAGGCGACAACATGAAATGCAGTATGGCTAGTCGACTCACGAGGTCGGAGAGCCTTGACTTGTCCACTACAAACCCAGTGATTCCCGACGACCCTACCAGGTGTGCACTTTCACGCTATTATCCATTACTTTGACTAACTGAAGGCATTTTATGATGGAACGTCGAATGACCAGTCCTCCCCCGCGATCGGAGAGCCCTGACTCATACTCTACAAGCGTATCAGACGCTAGTGAATAATGATTTTTGCACTGTATCACTTGGGCCGGCCTCCGAAGTGGAAAAGTTGTAATGGTTGTATTTAGTATCATAGCATACATGCATGGATGCAGATAGGTATTATGAAGACCAAGTCCGTGATGTAACACACATATTCAAATATTTAGTGATGTATAACAAGATACGTAGATAAAGATGCCACTCGCCAACGGCATAGCGTGAATGCTGCGCGGGTATGAGGCCGTCTTCTCCCATTGACCGAACACCTGGGAGCATCACAAAACTCCGTAGATTCTACGAGAAATCGCACAGGGAAGCAACGCTGTACAGTTCGTGTGATCAGATATGTTGTGTTACCAAGGCGCGACATCGATCCGATCCGCGTATCGCTCGCAGCTCTGCATCGTGGACCACGGGGATGCTACAGGCCTCACGGTTACGGAGTTCAGACACGGTTCTTGGTGAACCGCGGGGAGGATGTTGCAGGCATCGAGGAGGCTAAAGTCCCATAGAAAGGTATGACGTCTAATATCCATCGACTGATCTTCAGGAAGACAAAGACTTGCAGAACAAATCGGTAAGCGCACCACCGGTACCGCCTTTAACTGATTCATCACACTTCTTTCCGCTGAGGCAGAAATACGGGATCAGCAAACACGTGCATTGGACAACGCGAAGACAAATACCACTGTTATCGAGGGGAGGAAAAAGGTAGATTTGCAGTTGTCGAATAGCCCAGGTTCTTACCTGGGCAGATTGCCAGTATTTGAAATGGTCCCCGGCTAGAGTTGACTTTGTAGTCTTCGTCGACACACCCGTCCCACATGTGTAGTAACACCCGGTCTACCGTTGTTTGGATGTGATGCCTCCCCGGCGGTGCCGGAAATTGTGAAGCGACACCCCCGCCAAGTTCTTCTATTGGAGAACCAAATCGATGACTGGGCCAAGATGACAGTACAATATTCCATAGTTTCTGGAGTGCAAGGATGAGTGCTGTAGGCTGAAATCCCGAAGGAAGGAACAAACCATAACTTTGTTACTACACATCTATAATAATTGAAAAAACTTACATGTTGTGGTGTAAGTCTTGTAAGTTAGGTTGCCCCGCATATATATGAGATACGTCGATCAAGTAGTATCTTCACCGACTGCACTGTTCGCTGTGCGCGTACTTATGACCCAATCTACAAACCAGACTCCCCCATTATGTTTTCGTGAGACACGGACGGCGATCGGACACGATTATACCGGAGGAAAAGCATCATCCACAGGTCCCATGAATTCCATGATAGAACGGAACCCTGTGAAATACATCATCGACGTGAGATGGATGGCCTCATTCAGACTTTCCTCATCTCCGACGGTCGCATCATATCCAGTCAGGCACACAAACTAAAAGTTTCATGTCCCATGCCGTTTGATGAGGAAAGATCCGTTGCAGAGAGCCTCGTGGGGAGATCCTGATATGGACAACGTGCCTACCGAAGCCACTTGTACTCCCGGGAGACAAGTTTCCTAAATCCACGCGTGTGAATGTCACGAGATGTTCAATTTCGTGCAGCGGAGACATTGAGGACGAACTAAGCGATGGTTTCATCGAACGGCTCGCATGTGCATACGTTGAAACTGGTAATTGCACACGGTATTGGGTGGGAAGTAAAAATAAACCTCGAGAATGACGGTGTTGAGGACTTTGACCATGGCGAGACGAGAGATGGGTTAATTGAGACGCTGTGATCAATCGGCAAGAGCCGGAACCATCGGCTGCGGACTCGTGCGGGCAAGCTGGGGCCACAATTAGTTACTGATGAAACACCACTCGAAAGCTAATATGTAACTCCCCGTAGCAAGCGTTCCACAACGCAGCGAACCCCGCTCTGCGGGGAAGAGCGATGCCGCAAGACAAGAACAAATGGACCGCAAACAGCATGATCTGTGCGCCCGTTTCTCCTCTTTTCCTCCCTTGCATCACCAACTCTTGCATTCCCAGCTGGTGCTGGAAGTGGTCTCATTGCCAGCATAACCACCTGTCCACTCGATGTCGTCAAAACCAGACTACAGGCCCAGCGAACAGTCCACGGCCAACTAGGCTACCAGGGCGTCCTTGGTACCTATGCACTCAGCGTCATTGCCGACTTCCTGTGTCTTATCACGCACTCTGTTTTTCTGGTCAGATATCGTTAAGACTATCCTGAGACACGATGGTATTCGAGGCATGTATCGAGGGCTTGGTCCAACCATCCTCGGATATCTCCCATTCTGGGCGACAAACTTCGCAGTCTATGATGGTATTAAGCAGCACTTTGGTGAGCCTCCCTTGGGAGGGCCCGTTCCACTCGGCAGAATCTACCCTGAGGCTCAGCCAAATGGTTACCGACTTGTCATGCGAGGCTATCCTTGTGCGCTGCATATCCTATCTGCCATCATTGCTGGAGCAATCAGTACAACATGTACGAACCCACTGTGGGTCATCAAGACTCGCGTCATGGTATGCATCACTCCTTCACCGTTGACCTGATCTCGCATGCAGAAGCATTCACCTGGGTCCGCACATCAGACACAGTCCAGGCGAGAAGTGATGTATAAACATACATTCGACGCTGCCCTCACGATCTATCACACCGAGGGCATTCGCGCATTCTACCGTGGATTAACACCCAGTTTATTTGGCATCACTCACGTTGCTATCCAGCTCCCGCTGTATGAGCAACTCAAAGTATGGGCACGTGGGTCATGTTCGGTCCGGTGAGACGAATCGATGACTAAACGTGTTCATAGAGGGCAACTCAACAGCTCCCCTGAGTAATGGTGATATCGTTCTTTGCTCCGCCATAGCCAAAATGACTGCCTCGATCGCAACATACCCCCACGAAGTTGTGCGTGCGCGGCTTCAGACACTCCGACTACCCATTGCGGAGGATCTGTCATCGGATGGAATGATCAAGATACATACAAACAGGAGTCTCATATACATCACCCGCAAGATCATACAGAAGGAAGGTTGGAGTGGCCTGTACAAAGGGTTTTATGTGAACCTGTTTCGAACAGTGCCAAATAGCGCGGTGACTTTATTATCGTGCGTTATCTGATTCAAGGATTGTGGCGGCAAGTTTTGACGCCAACGTTGGTCGATATAGATACGAACTGCTTATGCGTCATTTATCCTCGACGAGATAATACGGTACTCACACGCAACCGGTACCCGTTCAATGCCACGTCCCAATATTCAGACGAAACTGCCCACTGGCTTCATTCCCTGCACTGTCTTTTTTTCTCGCTCAGGCTCTATGGTAGAAGTATGGGGTAGGGTGCAGTTTGAAGGTAAATTCGATTGGAGGAAGACACATACATGTCTTCCTTCCCTCGAGTGTGCCTACCAGTTGTGGCGAAAATTGGTCCCTCTCCAACGTCGGGCCCTCAAGTGGGGCATCATTTAGTCATGATATTGCAGTACTTATTGCTATCACAACCATGACAACCCCGCGTTGGTGCAGTTCCTGAAGAGTCGCTTGCACAGCACACATGTGTTACAGGCATACAGCTTGTTCAGTTCGCGGAGGACTAACTTCCAGTACTCATGATTCTTCTTTGCTGATCATTCATGGAGCGTCCTCGCAAGATTGTCCGCAAAATCGCATCCGCCTCACATTAAGTAGTCACTGCGCGAACGAGTATACCAATCGCGAGGACTTGAATGGTGGCCCGTGCTGTCGTTTTCAGTTGGAAGATATGCGAAGGTGCAAGATGAGATGTAGAAAAGACTAGAGTTCTTGCAAATGATGACGAGGCCTCTCGTCACAGTCGTGTAATGTGCAGAAGTCAAGGAAAAATTGGGACTTGGCTTCGATCACAGTTTACGAGTACGTACTTTTGTGGTTTGCAACGGGACACGAACGGGATCTTGTGGTCGAATAAAGCAACGAACGCAGCACAGCTACCACAGGGTGATGACGGATCTTCCGCTTGCTACTTACCTGTTGGAGACTGAGAGCGAGGGTAGGAGAAATCGTGAGCGGCTCCGAGTCGGACATTGGTCATAACCCGTTGCAATTGAGCTTCAAGTTTCAAGTGAAGTGCCAAGGACTAATAGCCGACTTTCATCACCCACCAAACGGTAGTGAATTTCAAAAAGGCATTACACAGCTGTAATCGGGTGACAGTGTGTGGATGCCGCACTTGGGCCTCGACACGAGGCTGGGTAGTTCTGAACGCCTGGAAGTTCGCACTTGTCGAGGATGAAACTCTCCGTTTTCGTTTCAAGTGAGTCAGCGTCCTTGGCTTATTTGTACACGTCAACATTTCAACTGTTTCACTGCTTATTTGGTAGGGTCTCCTGTAAACGGAAAACGACGGGCATGATCAAGCAAACTGTTTTACACTGTAAAGATGCCCGTCCACTCATCGTCCGCGGAACTACCAGTATACAGCAATCCAGGGCCATTCTAGGCCCACGGGCCACGATCGATTGCATCAACTACCTTGGGCATGATAATACCCCGCCGAAATAGCTGCGTTTGTGAGGATCGAGTAGTAACTGCATCTTCTCCGGGCCCACTGTCGACCGAAAGCCTGGCCGCGTCACAAGTTCCGTAGATTCTACCACAAGAAAAAAATCGCACACGGAACTAATTGAACGCCACGCAATTCGTGTGGTGATGCCTTGTCTCGCCCAGGCGCCGTGACATCGATCCGATCCACGTATCGCTCACCGTTCTGTGTCGTAGGCCCCCGGAGACGCTACAGACCTCACGCGCACGGAGTTCTGGGTGGATGCTGCCAGTGCAGGAACCAAAGATGTTGAAATGCTGTGGCAAGGTTTGGCGTCCATTGACTGATCCCGAGAATGACAAAGACTGGCAGAATAAATCAGCAAACAACCCACCACCATCACTTTGAATGACTCGTGACGGTTCTTTCCGTTGAGGCGGAAATACGAGATCAGTAAACCCGTGCACTGGGCAACGCGAACATGGCACTCGCAAATTTGAAGGACTGCTTTACGAGGGTGTCAGCCTTCAGCACGTACCAACTACCGAGGGGAGGGGCCAATGTAGATCTAGAGTTGTCGAGTAGCCCAGGTGCTTGACAGGACACTGACTCCCAGTGCTGGAAATTGTCCCCAGCTCAGCCCATCGTATACTTTGATCAACGGTAGTAACGATACATGATCTATCCATCGCTATGACGAGTTGGCGGCGGCTCCGCTGGCTAAGAGTTGACGCTGTGGTCTTTCGCCACCAAACTCGTGCCGACGTGCCGCGAGTGAATCTCGGTCTTCCGCTGTTTCGACGCGACGTCTCCCCGACGGTACCGGGAAGTCATGGCAAATATTATACGAGGCAACGGAAAGGAGAACTCCGTTGGAGTCCGAGTCCCTGAGTTCCATTCTTCTTTCCCGGGAGATTTTGAACTGACAAGTCCGTCAAGTTCTTCCATATAATGGGGCACCAAATCGATCACCGGGCCAAGTGTAGGACGGAGTGGGTCGAGATGCATACTTACCAAACGTATCACGTTTGCAAACTCGACAATCACAAGACAGGCAGTGGGATGCCTATAGAAGAAAGTCTGGGTTTCGATTCTTAGCAAGGCAGAGATATGTGTACAACATGTCGCTCGATAGGATGAACTATTGCAAAGTAATGAATGTCTAGGTCTACTGTCGTGAAGGAATAACGAGTAGCAAAACTATCTTACAAGGAAAACGACAACAAAGTGGAAATATGAATAGGTATGCATTCAATCTTCGATGACAACCTTGTTCTTTCGGGATGATGCTCAGCCAGTTCCGATCTGAATGTCGAGTCTGTGCATACTTACCTTGTAGAAAGCAACGTGATCCTTGATGTAGGTTGCCTTGCTTTTGGGCTCGCCGTAATACCTGGATGGTAGGTGTAAGAATCAGGCACGCTGGACGTCAGCCTGACAACTCGCCATGCGATGTCCTTTACACTCGTTCCGTCGACATCGGCGGAATAATACGAGGCGGTACTGTGTCACCCGGTACCATAAGCGAAATCTATCTCTTTTCAGTCGTGTGTGCAAATATACCCTTTCCACGGGCAGATCGTTCTAAGTTGATGGCAGCGGGAGATGTTGAGGAACGAGCTAAGCGATGGTTTCATCAGACGAGCGTGCTTACGAAGTGTTTGAGCTGACAAGATTCCCTTTGTGCACGGTATCGGGTGGGAAGTAATAATTACCCTCGAGAATGACAGGGTTGTCACACTCTGCGAGTAAGGTGCCGTTGAGGAGGACTTTGACCATGGCAAGGAGAGAGATGGATTGATTGGGCGGGCGCTTGTCTGATGACTTTGATCTGATATCGACCGGGATGAATCGGCAAGAGCCGGAACTCATCGGCTGTGGGGAACTCAGGTGGGGGGTTCCACCCGACACGACGAGACGAACCACAAAGTTACAGACGAGACACCACTCGGAAGATCGTAACTCCCTGTACTAGTAGCAACCATTCCACAACGCAGCGAACCCCGCTTTGCGGGGAAGAGCGATGCCGACAGACGAGAAAAAATGGACCGCAAACAGCATGATCGGTGCGCTCGTCTCTCTTTTCCTGTTCCCTTGCATCAACGACGTTTGCATCCCCAGCCGGTGCTGGAGGTGGTCTCATTGCCAGCATAGCCACCTGTCCACTTGATGTCGTCAAGACCAAGCTACAGGCACAGCGAGCAGTCCACGGCCAACCGGGCTACCAGGGCGTCCTTGGTCCGTATGCATCCAGCGTCATTGCCGACTTCCTGTGTCTTACTACGCACTCTCTCTTTCCGGTCAGATATTGTTAAGACTACCCTGAGACACGATGGTATTCGAGGCATGTATCGAGGGCTTGGTCCAACCATCCTCGGATATCTCCCCACTTGGGCGATATATTTCGCGGTCTATGACGGCATCAAGCGACGCTTTGGTGAACCTCCCCTGGGAGTTCCGTCCGGCAGAATCTACCCTGCAGCTCAGCCAAAGGGTTACCAGCCTGTCATGCGAGATCATCCTTGGACATTGCATATACTATCAGCCATGATTGCCGGGGCAACCAGCACAACATGTACGAACCCACTGTGGGTCATCAAGACTCGCTTCATGGTATGCATCATCCCTTTGCCGTTGACCTGATCTCGCATGCAGAATCGTTCACATCGGTCCGCACATCAGACACAGTCCCGACGAGAAGTGAGATATAGACATACGTTCGACGCTGCCCTCACAATCTATCGCACCGAGGGCATCCGCGCATTCTACCGTGGATTGCTACCCAGTTTATTTGGCATCACTCACGTTGCCGTCCAATTCCCGCTGTATGAACAACTCAAAGTATGGGCACGTGGGTCATGTTTCGGTCCGGTGAGACGAATCGGTGACTAAACGTGTTCATAGAGGGTGACTCGGCAGCTCCCCTGCGCATTAGCACTATTCTTCTTTGCTCCGCCATTGCCAAAATGACTGCTTCGGTTGCCACATACCCCCACGAGGTTGTACGTACACGGCTGCAGACACTCCGACTACCTATTGCGGAGGATTTGTCATCAGATGGAATGATCAAGGCGCACACAAAAAGGAGTCTCATATACATCACCCGCAAGATTATACAGAAGGAGGGCTGGAGTGGCCTGTACAAAGGGTTATCTGTAAACCTGTTTCGAACAGTGCCAAACAGTGCGGTGACTTTATTATCGTGCGTTATCTGATCCAAAGATCGTGGCGCCGAGTTTTGACGTCAACGTTGGTCGATATAGATACGAACTGCTTATGCGTCATTTATCCTCGACGAGATAACACTCACACGCGACCAGTATTTTGCTCAATACCACCCACAGAGACTCATCACCACGTGGCATCCACACCCCATTTAGACGAAAACAGCCAGGCTTCGAATCCTTCCCTTTTGCCGTGCACTGTTTATGGACAACTACGTCCTACATTATATTTTAGATTTTTCTTTTGCAATCGCATTCACAATGGCTATATTTATTATTGTACATGCTCGCTGGGACGTTTCACTGCCATCTGATGCGTTAATAGCACAGGCACAGGTTTTTCTCGAAGTTCTGAAACCACGTTTGAATGGGGATTGGAAGTTATTAGGAGGCAGTACGAGAACGCGGGACGTTATCCTGCGCTCATTGAACTCGTCTTTCCGGGGATTGGGAAGCGCTAGTTGTTTAGTCACATCAGAACGTCATTGACGTTCTCCAGTTGGCCCTGCGCATCTAGAGAGGTGAGACGTGCGCTCGGTCGAGAGGTGTCACGCGGTGTCCAGGGACAAGCCGTCGGGAACACCGGACGTTCTCCGTGCAGGCACCCGCTTCACGCGGCGGATAGTATAGGCGCGTCCCCCCAGACAGTCTTCTTGAATTGGCATCATCGTCATTAGAAAGCAAAAATGTTACTCTGTCAATGTCGTATTGTATATACCCCTGCGCCCACTTGCGCGAGAACAAAAGAACCAAAAAAAAAAGAAGAAAAAGTCAGTAGACAAAAAAAAAAGTTCATTCGGGTCCGTTCTCCCCCAGGGATCAGCTGTCCGTCCAGTGTACGTTTCCACACACAATACATAATAAGCTTGGGATGACTGATCATAACTAGTAGTTAAAAGCGAGCGTGGGTGGCCTCCCAACGTGGCAGTGGGATGTGTGCGAGTGTGAAGGTGCCGTGCACAATCTATGTTGGTGGTATGGGGATAAAGCGTCCAGCAAAGTGTAAAAACGGATTGTTGCTTGGCTGATGCAATGAATGGATAAGCCATGAGGCTCGCGCGTAGAGAGGCTACTTGAAAGTTGGGGGTGGTTGTGTGGATAAGACTCGGAAGGGCACGGTCCGCACAGGAAAGCACAAGGTAATTACCGAATAGCGGGCGAATGGAAAAAGGACAGTCTGCGAAAAAGGATAGACTGACCAGCGAAAGCGTGAAAAGTGGCAGCTGTGTAATTATACTGGTCAGAAAGCGAGAAGCAGAGAGAACATGCAACACCACTACACGCCACGAGGAAAAGCGACAACAGGACGCGCTGCAGCGCAGATAAAAGGTATCCGAACGATGTTTCAACCACAATGAGAACCGAGCTGCAAATAAAATAAAAAGTAAACGCGTACAAGAACTCCTGAGCTAGTGATGTTGCACCGTATCACCAGCATCGCTCAGGGTTTCCACTCTAACTCCTCTTGACGAGCTAACACTCCGAATATCCCTGCCTTCTTCAGCCAGTTCGCGATTGATCAGAGCATCTTCCTTTCTTTCTTCGGGATCTTCTACTGTTGCACTGGCAAAATCAGGCTTTCGTAAAGCCTTCCTGAATGCATCCGCCATGATCGCTGCATCAGCACCAGAGAAGGGTCCTTGATCGCCGGCAGAATGCGCCCTCGAAATGTCCGAAACTCCGTCGGGAGATACAATCGAAGCGGGTCTGTGATGCTCTGAAGAAGCTCGCCCACCGCCTCCGACCATCCCGGCTGCAAGTAGTGGTAGCTGTGGCGAATTCGAGTTCTGCGCATTTGCCATCATGGGTGAAGATGAGCCCATAGACCCACGGTGGGCAAGTCGCTCGCGTCGTCGAAGGCGTCGCATGATCAGCCAAACAAGAACCCCTCCTGCAACGATAGCAAGAAACCCGAGAACCACAATAACCGCAATAGCCCAGTGTGGGAAGGGCGGGCTACCACTGGCTAGTTGGATGCTACCAGACTGAGAAGCTGACGAAGACAGAGACGAAGCCGATGATTTCGATGCCACAGATGCCACAGATGCCACCGAGACAGTCGAAACGGCGGAGACGGCTGAGAGGGTTGATTGCACTGAGAGAGTGGAAAGAGAGGATTGTGACATCGAAGAGGCTACCGAATCTGCATACGTAGTTTCTGGGTAAACAGAGAATCATCAGGAGCCATGGCATTCGGTATATTGACCGCACATACGAACTGCGAAGAAAGTAGGGTTCGTGGTTTGCGAGCCATCGAGGCCATTCTGGTTCGTTATGACCCAATAAAATGGATACTGTACATATCCAGTACTAGGCTGCCATTGTGAACCCGCAGTACCAAACCAGGTATCGTTGACTGGCAAGGTATACTCCCCGGCGGTACCGGTAGGGTTGGTTAAACCCAGAGTGCTGAACAATACCTGCAGGGTACCCCCATCATAAAGGTAAATGTTCACCACATTGTTCTGGTCGATTTGCGGACGCCGACTATTCCCTGGGAGGCGGTGGGTATACCAACGCAATAAAAAGCACGAAAACTTACAGACAACTGCTGCATATTGATGCTGAAAAACTTGGTCACCAGCTGTCGGGTAGCACGTAACATTATCGTTGTTGGCGTAAATCTCACAGTTGACTTTGGCTTGGTCTGATAATAAGTCGTGAATGTCAGTGAAATGTGGAAGCGAGCGACGTGTTTGACGAGAGGTTTGACCCACCCACTGCGGTGCTGTCTGAGATGTTGCCCTGCCTCTTCACGAAGTATGGCGTAGGGAGTGGTGACGGGTCTGGTGCCCTCACGCGGTTCGATCTCTGGTCTGATTTTGATGGCGGGGGAGTTGGTGTAGGCCAGGGCGAGTTGTCGGATGAACTAGGAAACATTACAGAGGATCGAAAGAAGAGATAGGATAGAGGATTTGCGGAAATTGAGTCTAGGTTTGAACGAAGACTGTGTGACGACGGGAAGCGGGATTGAGAGAGGGAGATATTATGGTTGTGAATGTGAGGGAAATCTTGGGGGGATTGACCAAGGCGTGGGTACAAACGAGAGGAGGCTCCTTGACAACGTGCTGCACGACGAGGGCGGTGCGGTCGGGGACGGCAACGGCAACGACGGGGGAGGGTGCGGCGACGAGCAGGAAGGGACGGAGAGCGACGAGTCGAAGGAACACGGACAGCGTTGCAAAACCGAAACCCAGAATTCTCCCAAAGACCCCGAACACTCCGCTTAACTAATATCGTGTTGCATTATCCTCGCTCAAAACAAGCACGATCTGAAAACGATAGATACTGATTGTAATCCGCCTTCGCAACAACCAACAAGCAAACCCAACGGGAACCAACTTCCCAGCCCTGATGTGACAAGCTTTCAAAGGGCCGCCTGGGTTCATCACGTATACCTGTTGCACCGCAGCCCAGCCCGTGCTTGTTGACATCACCACCCGTCAATATTAAAGTCCTGCCTGCAGTCATATTCGGATTTGAAGATGCGCAGGGATGCCGCTCAGCACCGGCATCCCTGCCACTCGCGGCGTAAGACATCATCCTGAAGTCACCGAGGGGAGAACGGGCGACAAATTACTTACATCTTGTGATTATCGTCACATGGGAAATACAAATGATCAGCTGAAGCACGGTGTCTGGGGACATTCCCAGGTTCAAAGATAGCCAGCAAACTACCCTCGATTGTCTATTTGCCGGCTGGTTGAGGGTCCTTGGATCTGGGCAATCCAGGCATATGATACGGTGTGATCCGCCGTGTATGCATGTCAGCCTGACGCGTGCTCAAGCCCGGGAGGAGCCAAACGTCAACTCGATACGCGTCCAGTTTCAGCCAACTTCACGCCAGCTTGTAATGCGGTTGAATTATAAAATTAGTCCTGAGTCGCCTGCTTACCTGCGATTGTTCCGCCCTCCGCCGCACACAAAGTCGATGGCTCTTCTCCCTTCGGCTACTGTCGTTCCCGAGTGCGAAAGTTGGTGTGGACATGCACGCTCACCAGAAGCAGGTCACGGCATGGTTAAGGCTCATTGTATTTATGCAACGGAGATATCTTGTGTCTACGACGGCGCATCGACCCCTGCGTGTTGCACCTCTGGTAGGAGATCAGATCGCTTGGGAGAATCTGCGCCTACGCTGTCATCGGGATTCGGCAGAGTATCTGAGACTCCCCACTATGTCAATGCGGCAGCAGAGACGAGTGTGACGTCCGAGTCCGAGATGCCACCGAGAATCCGAAATCCCAAGTGGTCACTTATTCAGAGTATTGTGCAGGACAAGCCAACACTCTTCGATGTTTTTTGACGTAAATCTGTCCAAGTTCCTCACCACAAGCTATTGTGCATGCAGTCAGGATGGTGGTATTCATGAATCATGATCGGGAGTGTGCTGTTTGCCATTACAAGTATCGACAGGCGCGTCTGTCCGCTTGACTCCGTTTTCTCCGAGCTCGCCGCCACATAACCTGCCAGCGGCCTGCAATGGCCCGGCATCACCCTCATGCTCAAGTACCACATGAGCACAAATCTGCAGACCGTGGTGGCCATGGTGCTATCGGCTACGACGAGGGAGAAGAAGAAGAAGAAGACACCCCAATCTATGCCACGCGTCGCACTAAGAGCGCTCTTGAACTTCGAGGACAAGCTGCCGTTGGCCCTTCCACGCGTTTTACTGCCCACCTCCCTCGCACTACTGGCTTGTCCACTTTCCTCGGAGAAGGGTTCGGCTGGCGAAAGCCCAAGATCACTCAGATCACGACAGCACCAGACCAGCTCGGTGCCGGCGAGACCGAAACCGAGGCGGACGAACCAGTGAGCAGTCGTGTTACTTTACGCCCCCGGCTCTACACGCTGTCACAGGCGGTTCTAAAGGCCCTTTATCCACTCTTACCCAGCCACGTCATCTTCCGACTACACGTATGATGCCTGTCTCAGAACCTTTGGTCCCTCCTAGTGTCGTGACCCTGGTACTGTTCGAATCCTCCCGCCTCCTGTCCGTTGTCCCCGCGGCTTTCGGTGCATTGATTAACGCCTGGTGCTTGTGGTGTCCCCCCGGCTACTCGCCCACATATGGCTCACCGGATCATTCTTACAATAGAGCCGAACAAACCGGAGGGTGGGGTCGAATATGTCCGCCGGATAGGGGAGACTATTTCATTGCCGTCTTGTGGGTATGTGTTCATTTTTTTTTCACTCCAGACCATGTCATCACGCATGGGTTTGAACAGGCTCTCCTCACTGCACACCAGTGCCTCAAATTGACCACCGGACTTTTACACCGCTGGCGTGCATACTACTCCCCCCTCTCCACCCTGATCCGTCTTCTCGCCTTACAGGCGATTTGTTGGCCTGCCACTCATTTCACGCTGGATATTGTCGGCAGCCTAGGATCGAACTTCACATTTAGCGATGACACTCTCACTATTCTCGAAAGCGCGCTCCTCCGGTGGACGACCGCACGTCCTGATATCTGCTGGGCAGTCATCGGTACGACGACATGCATTTCACGAAGTATTCAAATATGGGTCACCAGCAACTTATTATTGTCTACGAGCTCGGGGTCGAGAATTAACCTGCCTTCTGCCGTTCCGGACCGGCTGAGACCGAGGAGAGTGGCCGCGGGGGAAGAGACAAGGAAGTTGATTGGGAGAAAATGGGACTGGGGCATCGTGTTGAGGGTGTGCATACTTCCCGCGGGATGCTTGTATTTTGTGATGGCATGGATCGGAGCCTGGAGGAGAGAGGTGGGAGGATGTTGAGGGTTGTTAAATATTAGTGAATGTCTTACGGTATTCGTCGCGTGCGCACTTGCCCGTCTATTAACATGTTATCCCAATTTAAGTATTATACTCTAGTATTCGAAGACACTACTTCAGGTTCCAAACGTCCAGCAGATAGTACAAGTTGGGATTAGATTTCAGACATGGGAAGCACGTAAGGCTACTTTACAAACAAGAAGTACGTCGAATATAATAAAGCAAATTCCTCGAACGTGTCATGGCGTAACAGAGCGCACGTGTGAGCCCTCGCTCAACCAGAGCTCAGATATAGAACATGGACCCAGCCAGATTCGGGTGAATGCCGGTACCCCACGCCTTCTTAGCAGCATCAAACACCTTCTGCTTCTCTTCCTCCTTGTCCGCCTTCCCCTTGCCCTTTGACGTCGTCGTCGTCTTGTCTTCAGAGACCAAGAAATCATTCAAGTAGCACCGGCCGCGCTCGCAAGCGAGATCGGCGTAGTACGCCGGGGGGATGAGACTGACCGCCTTGGTGGCGCGTGCATAGAGGTAGCTCGCCGTGTTAACGCCCTGCTGAACTTCATCAGCGCCGAGCCTGCTTTCGTCATATATGACGGTGTAATGCGTGGGCTTCGCGTGGCCTTGCAGACCCGAGTGGGCTTGGAGATAAAAGTCAAAATCGAAGCTGTAAAAACCACGCTGAATTTTCTAATAGAAAGACAGATAAATGGATGTCACGTACACTCCAGTAATGCCCTGGTCAACTACAGTCCCAGGTCGGGGGTTGCCGTTCTTGTCCCCGAGAGCATCGGGCGGCCACATTCGGGCGTGGTGGCGCTTACCGCATATGATGATCGTCAACTGGGGTCGGTAAGGTTTTCCTTGAGGGCCACCCCCAGGGCTCACTCTCTTGAAAGCGTCGATGATGTGAGGAAGCTCATTTATGAGGACGAGGTCAAATTGTCCCTATGATATGGTTCAATAAGGCAAGCCAAAGTGAGAATAAAAAACCGCGCGCCTCGGATACGCCATCTCGGAACACGTATACTCGATCAGGGAGGGACTTGCTGACCTCTTTATATCTCTTCAAGCGTTCGATCATCATCTCGGAGAGCTCTTCGATCATCTGTTCGTTCGTGCTATAGTACACCGTAACTGTGAATAGCATAATACGCACCTCTTTCTTCGACTCCTGGCACCTCATGCTGGCGGGGAATTGCGCAAAATTGCTGTCTACGCTTGCCACCACAGCCGCAATGGATGGCGTTCCATCGATACTCCCAGGTCCAGGGTGGGTGACGTCCATGCCAACCAGCATCGTCTTTGTCTTCGTCAACCACTGCAAGCTCCGATCGTCTATCTTGTGATTGATACCTCCGAGCTTCGTATTCACTTTCAATGCGACGTTCGAGAAGTATTGATCCTGCTTCCTGGGGTCCGTAAGAACTTTGTTGGCCAACATATGGATAGTATGTATCCCCAACTCGACATCACAGATACGTTTGATACCGGGATAGATGTAGTTGTCACGCCTGGACAAAACGACGAGCACGAACGATGGACTTCCACGTCGATCTCGGTTGTCCCGAATGGTCGAACGAATTGCATTGAGGGATTGTTGTCTGCCAGGGTCAGTTGCGGGATCTACCAGGTTGACATTCACAAGGGTCGGTGCGCTGTCGGGAGTGATGCCTGTCATCCCGCTCCTTTGGCACTTGCCAGCGAATCCTTTCCAGAGAGCTGTCAGCTGAGGGTCGCCGGGTCCATTGAAGACGGGACGACGTTGCTCCGTGACCGCTAAAATCCACCACGACTTTACGGCACCACCAACATGGAATTTGACGTCGAGGATATTCCAGCTCCCGTTGTTCACATTTGGCGGCTTTCCACCCCTATAGCTGACGCCTGGAGGAGGGAGCTCCCGGAAAGGGACAGCAGCCATGTCGGGACTGACCGAGACGCCAAAGTTGATCAATTTCTGGTTGTTCGGTGTCAATCCCAGCTGTGGGAAACCCTGATTGAGGATCGTCTGAGCATTTTCTGGGGGACGCTTGCACGCATAACGGAGCATCAGCGTTGTCTGCTCATCGTCGAGTTTGCCACGGAACGGCTGGCCAGGCAAAATCTCGCATATCTCCGGTGGTACACAGATGGGGTGCTTGGCGTTTGGACCAGAAATACGGACGACGGGCAAGTTGGGGTATTTCAACGTGATCTTGTACTCTGCACAATGAGTGCGAGTTAGCTGACTAGTCGCCCGATGACAACTCGTCGCACATACTTCGTTTGAAATACTCCTCAATGGTCACCTTCGCGTTGAATTCGTCGCATTGGAAGGAAGTGGTCTTTGCCGTCGTGGACATAATCCTCTTTAATGGTTTCGTCTGTTTGTAACCTAGGTAGCTGGTGGTCACCTTGAGCTGCTGGGCAAAACGCTGAAGCATGGCCCCTTTCGACTGCTGTTGGAACTCCATGATGGCATCGGCGAGGTTACCCGGTTTGTAAAATGCCGTCATGCAGACGCCGACGTTGACCATCAGTTCCTTATAAACCGGGCGCGCCGACATGAAGAAACCCCTCCATGCCTCAACCCCGATGGAGAGTTTCAGAGGCTGTCCGCTGGAAGGAAAGAAATAACGATTCTTCCCGACGCGAACTCCGCTGTGAGAAGCATGGTACTGTAGCACCAAATTGTGTGCGGACACGATGGGCCCAAAATCCCAATATCGGGAATTGGGATCGCCCTTGATAAAACTGGGACGATACG
The DNA here is from genome assembly GCA_038091015.1 of Boletus vermiculosoides. Classification (NCBI taxonomy): domain Eukaryota; kingdom Fungi; phylum Basidiomycota; class Agaricomycetes; order Boletales; family Boletaceae; genus Boletus; species Boletus vermiculosoides. The sequence goes on from JBBPNR010000638.1 coordinate 16,674, forward strand.
GTTAGTGAGCGAACCGAGTTTGTGATAGTTGGTCTTACGAATCGAGTTCACTAGACTTGAGTTCCTGAGTGAGAGTAATGGAGAAAGTGTAGCGTTTACCAGGCTGTGCCTGGCCCTCCTTGAGGAAGAGGACAGGAATATCGAGCGGTTGAGGGAGCTTCTTTGAAGAAACCAGCCTATCGTTACCATCATGAGCGATGAATGGTACGTATTCCTGCCAGCCCGGATAGGCGCTCTGTTCGAGTAGCGTAAACAGACGGGTCTTGATGCTCTTGACCTTGATGTGAGTCTTCAAGTTGGGAGTAACCTTGAGGTCAGTCTTGGGAGTAACCTTGAGGTCAGCCTTGGGAGTAACCTTGAGGTCAGTCTTAGGAGTAACCTCGATGTGGTAGTCATAGATGACCCCCGTCTTTGCAAACTTGATTGGGAAGAAGTTGGCCCGGAGAACCCCAGGTTTCCCGAGCGTCCCGAAGCTGGGACGGGTAGGCCGCGCGGGGTCATACGGAATCGTCTTCAATGTCTTGACGAGTTCGTTGATGCTGGAGGAGGCGAGACGCTGGTCAACAGATGGAGGACTCCCGAATACAGCATCTCCAGAGACCGCACGTGGTGGCCCACTGGCAGAGCCTCTGCCTCTGCCTCTGCCTCTGTCTCGAAATCCACCCCGACCACCACGGTTATCACCGCCTCTGTTGGCACTCATGATGAGCTAGGTGTCAACGTTATCGCAGTTGAAGGAAGATGTCCTGTCCATTCAGGGTTGTTCCATACTTTCCTTTCCTGTGCTTTATCTCTCCGATACCCTGACCAGCTTACAGATCTAGTAGCTTTACCTGCAGGCTGCCTGTCGGAGTTCCCCGTTTCGGCTCTCCGCAGTCTGCACATCTCAGTCTGCCAGGGTCCCTTGGTCCAGGATTGAATGTGGAACTCTACAGATTGCGCTGATAGTACGTCTGAGGTGCGGATGACATGTAACTTACAGGAACTACTGTTTGTGCCATGTTCCCAAATTGTGATTACGGCCAAGTCTTTGGACTTGGTTCCGAAGTGCTCTGGGTATGGGGAAGACACGGGTATGTATATAGTCGGACGAAGTGTATATACATGATCAGTGAGACGAGCGGTATGGAGTAACGAGAGGATGATGGGTGAAAGCGCGTAGCGCTTCCCAACCCCGAGCGGACCATGATCCAACCTGGCAAGGAGCACTGGCGCACTTGGGATCCTGGGTGGGAAAGTGGTGAGGCGCCTCGATTGGGAAATCGAGGCTAGGGAGTGGTGGGTGAAACGAGCGACGAGGACGAGCGGGTGAGCTCGGATGAGGACGGGAAGGATGTGGCAGGAAGAGAGGCGCTGCCCATTGCCTAGCGTCGCCCGTCCGAAGACAGGGAGCATCACACTTTTGAACTCGAAGTCATACAAAGGGTAGTACGCTCACTCCTTTCCCTCCACCTCAAAGGCTGACGGCATTTCAGGTTTGCACGAATTACAAGGACCCAGAATACCTGCGCGATGAATGCGAAGATAGTAGCAGGCGCAACTTGGCTCGTGTTCGACTCGCAGCAAGTAATTCATCCAAATCAGGTGGTGACTCTTAAGTTACTCCTCGTTTGGACCGACTTTCCACGATAAGGTGGGGAGATGAGTGCTACTTAAAGCAGGTGTGTGTGTCCCCTTGTTTGCATTCGAAGAAGTGGTCGAGACTTGATGTGGAATATTCCTGTAATTCCTCTTATGTTCACCATCATGCATACGCGTCATGGCCATACCGGTGCATTGTTCTATATATTGAGATACAGCAATGGTGCTTCCCATTGGCCGTGTTCCAGACGACAAGTCAGTGTGTGAGTCACTTGCTAAATTTCACACCGGCTGCGCACTGCGCAGGATCCGCGTGTCAGGGCGCCGAACAAATAAACTTCACGCGAAAACACTATAAGTACTGGAGCAAACCTCCACGGACGCGCCACAACACTCTTTTCTTCAACTTGCGACAACATTAACACGTAGCTCATCATGAGTGGCAACAGAGGCGGTGATAACCGTGGTCGTGGCCGTGGTCGCGGTCAGCCCCCGCGTGGTGGTGGTAGTGGTGCTGCTTCCCCCAGCGGCCCTCCCAGAGGCGGTAGCCCCAGTGGCCACCAACCAAGTGGTGGCCAGGGTGGATACCGAGGAGGGTTTCGAGGTGGAGGCGCTGGGCCACCAGGTGCGGGGGTCTCTGGAGATGTTGTATTCGGAGGTCCCCCATCTGTTGATCAGCGCCTCGCCTCTCCCAGCGTCAACGAACTCATCAAGACACTGAAGACGATTCCGCATGACCCCGCGCGGCCTACCCGTCCTGGTTTCGGGACACTCGGAAAACCTGGGGTTCTCCGGGCCAACTTCTTCCCAATCAAGTTTGCAAAGACGGGGGTCATCTATGACTACCACATCGAGGTTACTCCCAAGACTGACCTCAAGAGCATCAAGACCCGTTTGTTTACGTTGCTCGAGCAGAGTGCCCATCCAGGCTGGAAGGAATACGTACCCTTCATCGCTCATGATGGTAGCGCTAGACTAGTTTCTTCAAAGAAGCTGCCCGAACCGCTCGATGTCCCTATTCTCTTCCTCAAGGAGGGCCAGGCACAGCCTGGTAAACACGACAAGACCTACACTTTCTCCATTACTCTCACTCAGGAACTCAAGTCTAGTGAACTCGATTCGTAAGACCAATTATCACAAACTCGGTTCGCTCACTAACCGTATCGTCCCAGCTTTATCAAGGGCGATCCCAAATCCCGGTCTTGGGATTTTGGGCCCATCGTGTCCGCACACAATTTAGTGCTACAGTACCATGCTTCCCACAGCGGAGTTCGCGTCGGGAAGAATCGTTATTTCTTTCCTTCCAGCGGACAGCCTCTGAAACTCTCCATCGGGGTTGAGGCATGGAGGGGTTTCTTCATGTCGGCGCGCCCGGTT
>JBBPNR010000639.1:0-19615 GCA_038091015.1 Boletus vermiculosoides
GCTTCTAGTATGATATACCTATATATAACCCCTACCTGGGGACATAATGTGCCTGTCCATATGTCTAGAAAACAAAAATATCGTACCAATTTTATGTTTTTGATAATAAATTACTTATACTTCTATTAAGCTTTTTAGGGACTTATTACAGCAGTCAGATGGGTCCTGTTACAAATATATAACACATTTATGTATGTACATTGTGTCTACAGTAAGGGAATGGCTCCTGGTAAGGAAGGAGATGCAGGGAGGGACATAAATTGACATATCCAAAAGTGGACATGTTGTGAAAGTACTAGTGGCTGCTTCTTTTGGCTTCTGGCCGCTTTTGGACCGCTTAAATCGCTTACATAATCACCCTGAAAGCACACCACAATCTGATGCTGCAGTAATGCACAAGGGGACAGGATGGGGCAATGCACAATGGCTGCATCATGAGCATGCATTATACACAACATGCTGTCATGGCAAGTTAGAGTAAATATTGCATCACCATTTGACTCTGGTTAGAGTCAAATTGTGCACTATATTGACATGATAGCCTGACACAGGCATGTAAGGAGTTTGTTGAAGAACATTTAAAAACCAGAAATATTACCTCCTTGATATCTCCCCAAGCATCCTCTTTTTTCTTTGTCTAGAAGAAAGATGGAAAGCTCTACCCTTGTCAAGACTACCAATACTTTAACAGCCACATGATCAAGAATGCCTACCCCCTCCCCCTCATCTTCAATTTGGTGGACAAACTCAAAGGCTCCACCATGTTTACCAAATTCGATATCTGATGGGGATACAACAACATCTTGATCAAGCCAGAAGATTGGTGGAAAGCAGCTTTCCTCACACTCTTTGGGCTCTTCAAACCAGTTATGTTCTTTGGCATGTACAACTCCCTTGCTATATTTCAGGCATTCATGAATAATCTCTTTGGAGACTATATTGCAGAAGGATGGCTTATTATTTACATGAATGACCTCCTCATCCACTCAGCAGATGTGAAACTACATGAGGAATGTACATACTCAGAAAGTGCTTCAATGCTTTCATGAGCACAAGATGTACCTCAAATTAGAAAAATGTACCTTTGCTGCACCCAAGGCAAAATACTTGGGGATGGTTGTCAGTGGGAATGGTGTCAAAATGGACCCTGCCAAGCTCAAGGCTATTGATGAATTGAAAATGCCTGTGGACATAACAGATGTCCACTCCTTTCTAGGATTCTGCAACTTTTATCACAGATTCATCCCATCCTTCTCTGCCATTGCCCAACCTCTCATTGATTTCACTTCTAAGTCACAACCTTGGCACTGGAACACCCCCCAGGAAATTGCATTTTGGACACTTCAACATGCCTTCACCTCAAAGCCAGTCCTTGCCTTCCCCAACCCCTCCAAACTCTTCACTATTATGACCAATGCCTCTTTGATGGCATCAGGTGGAGTTCTCATGCAACCCAATTCCAATGGTGACCTGTGCCCTTGCAGGTATATCTCCCATTTATTCTCCCCAGCAGAATGAAATTATGACATCTTTGACTATGAACTGCTCACTGTCATCCACATCTTGGAGGAGTGGCACCAGTACCTATTGGACTCTTCTCACCCTGTGATGATCCCAACAGATCACAAGAATTTGACATATTTCAAAAAGCCATGGAAGCTGTCATGCCAACAAGCATGCTGGCTGCTCTTCCTGCAGGACTTTGACCTGTCCTACACTGCCCTCCCCAGTTCCCAGATGGGTCCTGCTGATATCTTGGCCTGAAAAGACAGCATTGATATTATCAATAACAATATGGATGGATGTGCAAGTCCTTCCTAACAATGCCTTCTGTTGGAATTACAAACATGCCACAGTATATTACATAAGCATGGACTATTTGCATGCATTATAGTTTAGTTACATCTCAGCTGGTTTCTGAACCACTGAGGTAAGTACTGATTATTTACAGAGCTACCTAGTAGTATTGACTACCTACAGTACTTAGATATTCAATAGGTTATGAGCCCTGGCTCAGTGAGCTTGGATCCAGACTCACCAGACTCAAAATCCCACAATGGTCACTTGTGAGAAAATTGATGTCATCAACCTCTAAGTGGATGGCCAGAATTGGTCAACTTACCATAAGAAGCTTTTTCAATCAGCAGAAGCACAGGATCTATTAGGACTACTTGATGGCACCAAAACAAAGCCAAATGAACCATGGAACACATGGCATACAACTGCATGGTTGTACAATAACATGGAAGTGCAATATATGATTGTTACAAGTATCCCACCTACCATCCACAATCAATTCAGCTCATCAGCAACAGCTCATGAGATGTTCTGAGACCTCAAGAGTTTATTTGACAGGTCATACAAGCATGAGAAGCAGTTGAAAAGCCAGGGATGAGTCAAGAGGACTGAGGGGGTCAAGAAGCCATGTGGGAGAATTGGCAACATAAGCCTCGCAACTCTGGTGAGCAGTCAGAAGGTCAAGAATGAGACCACTGACACACTGAATCCAAATACAACATGCACTGGGCCAGTAGAGCCAGTGAGCAAGTTGCACAAACCCATGGATGATGAAATGGGCATCACACATCCTATAGGAACACTACAAGACAGTGGATCAAGTAGAGAGGGCTAAGAAGTGACATGAAGTCATGATGGGGCAGCAGATAATGACATTGAGGGTGGAAAGGTCAATGAGAGGACTCAGGTGACCAGGGAAGACCAAGCAGATCAAGTGGAGACATCCATGGATGAGACCACTGTAACAAGCACAGCAAAAGCATCCATAGACACAAACACATCAAACTGGCTCAGCACATCACTCAAGGGAGAGCAGAATGGTCAGTTGACAACCAACAATGCTGGAGCAGAGGATAACACTGAGGCCATGATGGACCAAGGTGAAAGGATGGGGAATAGCATAAGCACGCAATACGCATCATGCAACCCATACCAACCACAGATAGACCAACCAGAGATGGAACCCCAGGACCAGGTGAGACCATCAGAGAACCCTGGGGATGTGACAGACAGCAACAAGCATTGTCCAGACATATCCACAGAACCCCCCAACAAGCCTAAGGGCTCACAGGAACAAGATAGTGAGCTGGAGATCAATGAGGTCATATTGGAGATTGAGGAGGCATCAGGAGAGTGTATAGAGGCAACAGGCAACAACAAAGATGAATTGTGTCAACCTAGGAAGCCTACTGAGCCCCCAGACAACATGGAGAACCCACATACCCAAGAAAGTGAGCTGTGACTCAAAACGAGCACAGCACCAGTCCAACTGGATGATGAACTGGCTGGAAAGTGAAATGAAGATGTCACACATGGAAGTGCTGATGCTCCAGCCCATGGCAGCACAGAGGAAGTGCATGGGAACATGCAGGTCAAGGGTGAGAATGACAAAATGTGCCAAAATGCATTGATTAAGGGGGAGAAGTGGTGGTCAATGCTATATGAGCAATCAATGTTGGAAGCTGAAGAAAACAATCAGCACACCTCAACAGATGATAACAACTTAACTAGGCCACCTCCAGACCCACCTCCACCACTTCAGCATCCATACAAATGATTTGCATAAGAAGACAAGCCCTAAAGCATCAAGCTTGAGGGTGAGAGGAAAGGAGTTCTGAGCTGTGACATCAAACCTACCAACAACAAAGTGGATGTGGCAGGACTACCCAAGGGTGACAGGGATCCTAGAAACTGACCTAAGGAAGTGCAGAATATGTTAGAACATGTTCAAGAAAATCTGGAGCAAAGAAAGGAGATAGACTCACCTTGAAGGGCTCAAGACAAGATGAGTGAGCCAGATGACAAAGCAGTCATACCAGGTGATTACCCCAGCATCCAGGACTGTCCTGAAGACACCAGCACTGAGCACTGTGATGACACAAAGTCCCTAAGCCAAGATACAGGCCCAGGAAGTCAATTGGGCAAAAAAGTCGAATTGGGAGTCACCAAGGCCAAAGCACTGCAGTGGAACAATCCAGATGGTGTCAAGAACCATTAGAGATGTCCTACAAGTGACCAGAACCAGCGCTTTGAGGATCCAAAGCTGCTATGTCAAGGTAGAGAGCCAGGAGGCAAAAATGGCAAAAATGGCAAAAATGGAAGTGCCAAAGGTGAAGCACTGTGGTGGAATGACCCAGGGACCTTCAGGAACCATAGGAGTGATCATAGGAGTGATAGGGAGTGGTGCATTGACAAAATGAATGCACAAGTCAAATATCACCCCGAGAGGCCACAAAGACAAGTTGGCTGAGTTGGGAGGTGTCAAGAACAAAGCAGAGTGCAGAAACAATGTGAATGGTGTCAGAATAGATGGAGAAAGGTGTGGTAATGGTGGTGGAATGGCCAGTGCACATATTGGCTTGAAATGAGTCAAAATGAAGCAGGTAGCTGAAATAGAGCAAAGTCTGCAGGAACAATGAAAACACACAAAGGTGGACATACTTGAACCACCCACATTACCTGAAAACAACCCCAAATATCCTACCAAGTCCATCAACCCACCACAATATTTAGGAAAGCTCAAATCACAATCCAGTCAAGTGAGTTGAGCTCAAAGGAGAAAAATCAACATACTGAGTTGGATAGTTGCATCAAGGCCTAATCAGGCGAATCAGATGCACTGGATTCATTGTACATGGAGTGGAGGGGCCAATGAAATGACCCCAAGGTGCAAAACCTAAGGACAAGTGCACCAGAGTCAATTAACGTGCTATGTGAGGTGTGACTTACCATATTTGGACATCACTCAGATGCAGCCACACCACATCTCACACAGATGCTACACACACAAATGCTGCATCACAGACACAGAGAATATACTTATTTACTCATTGGAACATTAGAAAGGTATTCCTTTATATTACCTTTTATTCCTTTTTACTGCAGTAGATCCCCTTCTGTTTGAGGAGGAGTGTTGGAATTACAAACATGCCACAGTAGATTACATAAGCATGGACTATTTTTGTGCATCATAGTTTAGTTACACATCAGCTGGTTTTCCAACCACTGAGGTGAGTACTGATTATTTACAGAGCTACCTACTAGTACAAACTATCTACAGTGACCTCCAAAACCATTGCAATGTCTGAATGCAATGTGGTGTGTGAAGTGCACCACAAGCACCTGTGGGAATTTTTGCTTAGCTTTGGTGGGACCAAACAGAGTACATACCCCTGGCTACAAACTGGCCCCTGGATCATGTGATTTGGTCCAGTGGCTGTGGAGATATGTATATTTCAAAACAGCAATACCATTGCAATAGTTTTGCACCTGTTAATATTGAATGAGTATCTTGGATATATTAGTACTTAGTATAGCCTCCTTTTGCCTTGAGTACTGCTTCAACCCTCCTAGGCATGCTCTCAATCAACTTCTGACACTCCTCAACTAGTATTCCTTCCCATTCCTCTTGGATCCTCTTCCACAATTCATGAACTCCTTTGGGAAAGTGTTCATGATTTGCTAGCCTCCTCTTGAGATGACTTCAGAGATGTTCAATGGGATTTAGGTCAGGAGATTGTGCAGGCCACACCATAGTCCCAAAATCCTGCTCCTCAAGCCAGTTCTTCACCTTCTTGCAAATATACTTGGGGTCATTGTTCTGCTGAAAAATGATGTCAGAAAGATCAAAACCATAATACTGCAGAGTATCCAGCAGTTCATCCTTCAAAATCTGAAGGTAAATGTCCCCATTCATCCTACCATCAATCTTGGTAGCATAGCCAACTCCCTGCCAAGTCATACATCCCCACATCATCAAAGAACCTCCTCCAAACTTCACTGTATCTTTAACCACTCTATCACTGAGCCCCTCACCTGCCTTTTTCCACACCCATTTGCGCCCATCTGACCCTAGGCAATTGATTTTAGTCTCATCAGACCATATCACCTTCTTCCAATCCTCCACAGTCCAATCCTTGTGAGCATGGGCAAAATCCAGACAAGTCTTGTAATACTTGGCAGAGAGAAGAGGTTTTTTGGACTTCACCATAGCCTTCATACCAGTTTTTTTCAAGTGGCAGCATACTGTGGTGGTAGAGAGGGGTTGATTGACCACATTGGTGAGAGCCTTGGTACTTGAACAGCATTCTTTGCCTTTCCAGAAGAGATAAGACAAATAGCATGTCAAATATTGGCTGAGGAAAGCTTGGACAGATGACCTCCAGTAGACTTTTGAAGCTCAGAATGCTCTTTGGAGTGGAGTCTGGAGATGGTGGAGGCATGGAGACCAGTGGTAGTAGCAATGGAGTGAGCAGATTGACCAGCATCAAGCAAAAAGAGGATGGTATTTTTCTGAGTAGAAGAAATGGATCTTATGATGATGTGGTTGGGAATAAAGATGTGTGTGAACTATTTCAAACTCAGACATGATATTTATATGTGTATATCTTTGTTTGTATGACCAAACATTGTCAATTATCATTCATTTCAATGAAATTCCACCATTTCTACCAACAGTTGCAAAACTATTGCAATGGTATTGCTGTTTTGAAATATACATATCACATGATCCAGGGGCCAGTTTGTAGCCAGGGGTATGTACTTTGTTTGGTCCCACCAAAGCTAAGCAAAATTCCCACAGGTGTTTGTGGACATTGTGTTCAGACATTGCAACAGTTTTGGAGGTCACTGTAAAAATAGCATTCCATGTCAGATGCATATAATATTTTTGGATTGGATGAGAATTGTGACTGGAAGAGATGATCAGGCTGTTAGCATAGGCTGTTTGAGAGCTGTAATCAAAGATGGCTAGCAAAAAGGAGTACAAGGTTGCCACTACACTAGGACTTGTTCAAATGAGTTAGGAAAGGCCCTTGGCTGGTTTAGATTAGTGACTGGATTTCAATCCTGAGCTGGGCCCCAGTTCTAGCAAGATGGCTCAGGACTTCTTACTCAAGATGAGGCAAGGGTTCAAGCCTTCCTGCCTGCCCTCACAGCCTAGAGAGGTTTATAAGGTCTGGTCTTTCTTTGTAAAAGTGAGCATACTAACTTCCATAACTTTTGTCTCATGGCTCAGCCACAAGTGAGGAGCTGCAGCTGTTTCTCCCAAGGCTAATGCTGGTCACCCTGCTTATTCTCATCAGCTCCTTGCCTGTTATCACAAAGTGGCTGCTAAGTGAGATGGCAACAGGAGAAAGTACATTGACCTCAATCCCTTAAATGAGACTTCTTCTGAATCCTCCAATAATGTATCACAACATGCAGTGGATACTCTGCATTCTCTGAACTCCACCACTGGGACTCTCACCACAGCTGTTACTAATCAACTGGTCACCAATCAATCATCAAAAGGGGAGAATATAGCCCACAACAAATGCCAGTTCTTCCAGAAGGAAAAAGATACAATAGTATATCTACCCTGTGAGTGAGTTCAATTTTCCTTAGTGAATTTGTATCTCTGATACATGTACAATTTAGGCCAGAGAATGGTTGAATATTTAGCCCAAATACTTCAAACAGAATACTCTACAACCACCTAGAATCAAAGCACACACTCCTCTATCTCACCAAACTTCAGGAGCAATATTGGCAGTCACAATCTCCACTGATCAAAGCTGTGATTGCTCTGGGATACATATTCAGTGCTCTCATAGAGATGCTCAGTTTCCCCAGCATGACATTAGACAGCCTCCCCCCTCCACCTCCCCAGAAGGAGGGTGACAATATCTTGATGGACCATGAGCCTCAATTCAAGGCAGATCTCACTGCCAGTATACTGGAGTTCTCACTCAAGGCCTTCCATGAGTGTTTGGTGGATTTCATTGTCACTAACAATCAGGTGACAAAAATTTTCTAATCTGCTCAATATCTTAGTAATCAGGATTTCTAGGCAATATATGTAATGGAATGCCCTAAGTTTCAGTAGTTGCTTTTTCTCCTAAATCAGAGCCTCAAGAATTCAGACATATCTCATCACAAAGATGAGGAGTTGATACTTCAAGCTTGGTGAGACAGCTTCATGCAACTTGAGGCCAATCTCAAAGTATGTTGTGACTCATTGCTCTTTAGATTAGTTTTTGAAGGTGCTATAGAAAGCTGTTGGCAAAATCTCTCACACTGTGGACATTTGGTCCACCAACAATTATGATTCCTATCTTGCAATGACTGCCCACTGGGTCATACAAGACATGCTGTCTGGTGGCCTCACCCTCAAGACTGGATTGATTGCCTTTCATCACCTCACTACTTGCCACACTGGTCAAAAGCTCATGGGGATAATACTACATCTCATTGACCACATTGAGATTTCTATCTTGAAGGTGAGTCAATCCATCCTGAATTTGTTGAACACAATCATTCTAATTATCATTTATCTTGGCCACTTTATTCTCAACAATGCATTGAACAACAACACCACCATGGGAGCACTACAAAAACTGTTACACAAAGATTGAGAGTTTGTGTTCAATATTAGCAAGTATCAGATTCATTGCATACTCTTATTATCAATATTTGCATCCAACACACTATTGAAAACCTCATGTGCACCACTTTTCCAATATGCCAGATACATGGGGTTATGCACTGAATATGATCCACAAAGTCAAGTATATGTATTCAGGCAGTGAGACATGACCCTATTGACCATGGCAGGAATATTGTATAAAGTGTGTGCTCATCTGATCAACATCAAGACAATTTCCACAAGATGATTGAACATGAGAACAGGAATGGATTGTTCACTGATGATATCAAACCCATTCAACTTCCTGCTGTGCAACTTCTCTGTGACATGAAGACACATTGGGACTTGACTTACTTCATGATCAAGCAGATTCATGTCTTATGCCAGGTGGATCAAACTTTTCTAGGAAATCAACTGCTGATATACATCATGTTCACAGGCAATCAAAATTTTCCTGTCTCTACAATCAAATAGACATATTGTCAAGTATAAGCTACAAGGATTCAATTGGGTGGTTTTGCAAGACCTTGAATGTATCCTGGAGGTGAGTTGCCACAATATATTGCAGCATGTTGGCTTTCATCAGTTTGCATCTTTTTACAGGGTCTGTGCCATGTGCAGCACACAATCAATGTACAGAGAATAAAGCCCACTGCTTGGTGGTGCCATATTGGCATATGAAATATTCATAACATGTTTGGTAGCAAATGGCAGAATCCACAGCACACTGCAACTCCACCTATTCATTTAAAAAGTGCTCTTTTGGGCCAAAGGATATCATATGCACCTGCATGCTAACAAAGCTTACAGTCTACTGGCACTTGAAAAAAAACCTCCTAGCACACATTTTATACTGACAACACTTATTACAATGACAGCGATAGACTCATATGGAACCCTTCCATCAAGGACTGTAGCACTGAACCCTGTCATGTTATAGATTAATTCATAGATAGGTATGTTATGAAGAAATTCAGACAAATTCTTACAATACTACCAAGAAAACAACATTTTTGACATGCCAAAATTGACAGAACTAATGCTGGTGGTATCAGCATCATATTCCTTTTGTATTACATGTTAATCTATGAGTGCTGAGCTTGCCAGAATGATGCCAGTTGAGCATGTTAAGTGAGATGATATCACAATCAAATGGTGTGAGAAATTTCCAAAAAAAGACAGCAATCACCATTAGCACTGCATTACAATGTTGATGCAATGTGATGTGACAAGGAATGGACATTGGAGAATGGAGAGCAGAGCTACACAAACAATCATCTAGTGCCCAGCCATGAGTGGTTGTGCCATGTCCAAGGCTGTTAAGCAGCATAGCATAGCCCTAGACTGTGAAGAGGGCTTAGCATTCACAATAAAGCTATACCAAGAGGATCAGGAGAAACCAGAGAAGGACAGGAGAAGCCTTCAGACTCTTTGTCAAAATGCTGAAGAAGAGATGAGAAGAAAAAAGAAGAAAGTCACCCTTAGTCAAGTGATGCTCATGAGGCAACTGGATGGTGGACAGAGCTGTCAGCAGGCCAATGAAAAAAACCATGGTTGGCTAACCTCAGAAAAAGAAGGGTGTGTTGTTGCACCTTGAACTTGCTGTACAAGGATTCCCACTCAGCCACAACTACCTGAAATATCATGTCATCTCCATATTACAAGCTCAACTTGGAAAGGCCTTCCCCAAAGCAGGAGTAGAAAAACACTAGACTGACTGGTTTCTCACTTGTCACAAAGAATGCTTGGGAACATACTGGAGCTCTCCACTTGACAGCAACTGGGGATGTGCTATAAATGAGAACATACACAGGGCATGGTGCAATTTGCTCAAAGAAACTCTTGATAAGAACAGTGTTAAGATGGCTATACCTTTTTGGTGATCCTACCCCTAGGTGTTCATAGTGTGTTCATAGCAATGTTCATTGATTTCCTTTTATGGTAATTTGGATCTCTCTCTCCTCTCTGATCATCTCATTATTCTAATTGGATCATAGTTCCTCCACTTCACTTACTACTCCTATTCTCCACCTTCATTGGACCCCCTTTCCTTCTGCTCTTCCTGGACCGACCATCTCCCCAATTGTCTACACAGCCATTTATCTAGATGTCTATAAAAACCTTAGCCATGTAGAATAGCTCAGTAGCTAGTTCTACACAATCAAGCATATCTTCTGGTGTTCTTCTATTCTGGATTTCTATAAGCCCTCACCTTACTTAAGAGTAGGTGCCAAAGTTAATCTCTTGACTAATGAATCAATGAGTGCACTCAAAGATTGCCTGCATTGTAACAAACAGAATTGACAAAGATTGTCTTTGGGCAGCAGATGAAATAGGCTTTCAGCCTGGTACTGCACTAAAACAATGTGTTATCAGCCTTGCAAAACAGAAAATGCAACATCAGCAAAGTGACAAATTGAAGGAAAACATTACTGTTTTGGTCACAATTGGTGCTGATAGGAGCAGTATTGTGCCAACAGTTATTTATAAAGGCCAATTATTCTTGACCAACTGGCACCAAGATGATACTCTAAAAGCATCATAAGTACATTAAAGTATGTGTAGCATAAACTCTATCATCAGGCCAATCACACTGGCACATTTTCACAAAGGAGGCTGTAGAATCCCTTGCAGCAACATCAGCATCACAACTAGCTGACCACATACCCCTCACCTTATCTTATCACCTTCCTGGGTTAACACCATTTGTATTATCCCCAACATGAAAGTGTATCCATGATCTGTTAGAGGAAGAACCCAAGAGCAAGAAAGAACATGTTTATAAAGTGTGATGTGAGACACACATGCCCAGGTAGCACATTATAAAGCAACATTGCTAGGGATCAGTCAATGGCTATATTGAACTTGATGTACTGTAATCATCTCTCAGAACAACTTGCTGCACAGGAAGAGAAACAGAAGAAGAAAAAGAAAAGTCAGCTGAATGGTGACAGGCTACCAAGGCTACTTACAGGAGAGGAGCTTTACACTTGTGTTGTCAAGCACAAAAAGGCTGCTGAAAGGGAGAAAATCAAGTGCAAGAATCATTGGAAGCAAAAAGAGGTCCAGTCCAAGCTCATGGCCAGCTGGAAGAAAGGTGATGATACTTGTAAGCATCAGAATAAGAAACAGAAGGTTGCTTATCATGAGGCACTACAGCTCTGGCAGGAGGAAAGTGATCTGGCTAAACAGAGAAGTGGCACATCACATAGAAAAAGCCAAAACCAGGGAAGTTAGAGGCTCCAGCTTTGAAACCCATGGTGGACTTGGGAAATACTGACAATGGGACTGACTCTGGTGCCAATGGAGATGATGGGAATGAAGAACAAGGTGATGGGAATGAAGAGGAAGGTGATGATGGCACAAGGTCTGATGGTGGGAGCAAAGAGGAGTAACTGTGGTTGCTGTAGCACTATTGTGCTGATAGTATAGCTGATGCTTTTGTGATATTCCATTTTTGGGTTGTTTTAAGTGGTGGAATGCACAATAACAGCACAACACTTGCATGCTACTTTACAACTTACTTGTCACAATTTATTTGACAAAAAAATGCATAGTCTACATGCAAGAGTACAATAGCATAGCTCCTAATAGTCTGATCTCGAACATTTGTGATGTGGCAATACCTACAGCTGTTTCAAGTGCCAGTAAATGACTGTACCTGTTTGTGATGTGTAAGTCAATTACTTCACTACATGTGTACTTTGAACTTGAGACTAATACAGTATCAAAGTTGTTGTTGACCCTTGTATATGGCTTGCATGGGTGTCCAGGCATTGGGCTGATGAAGCCTTTGTGGCAAGGACAACTGTCTTAGCAAAGGTAATAATATTTATATCTTATAATCAGATGAATAACTGTAACTATGTATCAGTTACAACCATACTTCACAAAGTATGGTAGTACCAATCCCAATGCCCAGCCAGATCCTGGGCCTCAACAACCATGTGGTTTCATGTCACTAGCTTCATGATATGGACTTAGGGATATGCAAATTATTCTGGCTGCCAATGCTGAAGACCCATCTGGCCAGATGTCTGTTGAGGAAGAGTTTGTGTCATATACAACAATCATCTCATATTCTAACACTGATGTGCTTGCCTTTTGAAGAGTGAGTCTATATTCAACATTTGACATGGACATTGTGTTCACATATTCTCAGTTTGAACAACACTGATTCCTAACCAAATTCCACTTGGCAATGGACCATCTTCCCCATCCAGCCATCCACAGTTCCATGTGAACATGTATTTTCATCAAGTGCTGAAATGGATACAAAGAAACAGAACTAAATAAGTTCTATGCTAATGGAGGCCTTGCAAATGCTTAAGCTCTGAAGCAGAATCAGTTTCAATCTAGGGGTGTTGGGTCTCATCTGAGAAAGAACTTGGTCCCAGTGAGGATGAGCAGAAGAAGAAGGATACACCCTTGGCCATCTTGTGGAGCCTGGTGGAAACATCAATGAGGTGATGGTGCAAGCCATTGGTCTTATAGCAATCACCAAATGCACAATGTAGTTCTGGGCCAAACTTCTGGCTTTGGACATACACATTGTTCTTGATGTGTTGTCTTACACCATCACCAATCACTTGCATGCAATGTATTTCATAGTCTACTATCTGTCTGATTGTCACATATCATGTCCATCTAATGGCATACATGTTATGTCATGATGTGTGATCCATTGTGTTCAGTGTTCTCTAATGTCCATTACCCATCACAAGACATCCACCATACTATCATTGACAACCTCAAAGCCAGGATTCAGGAGAAGAGCCTGGAGAGGTAAGTCCTTGACATGCATGATCCATATGTCAGAAATTTCATTACCCCTATCATAATGCCACCAGCTGCTGATGCCATTGTCATCACCTCAATATGGCATAGGCAAACAGCCTGGAGATAAGATAACCAATTGATAATAGAACCTGGGCTGTCAGCACATGAACACCCCATGATGATGCAATATAATCCATGCCTTGATATGTAGACCCCCAACTTCTTGCCTCACACTCTTCAGCTGTCATCTTCTTCACTCGACCATGGCACCCTTGCACACCTCCTGTCCAAGATATAACTACTCTGAAGACATACATGCTGTGCAAATAGCATGCCCTCACTGTGGCAAGGCTTCAAAAAGCACAAAAGCAGCTGCAAGTGGTATGTAGAAGAAGATGAGCAGTATGTGATGTTTAACAACCACTTTGAGAACTCTCAAAAAAAGGTCTGTTTCCCTCTCCTCATAATATATGACTACCAATGCCTGGACTGGTACCTTCCATTCCAAATTATAGCATAATGTGTGGCTTGTCATAAAATTCTTGACAACAATTCTGAGCTCAACCCATGTCCTGTCGATGTACATATCATTGGAACCACATTGTGTTGGTCCAGCCCACTCAGGGAGAAATCAACAGGGGCAATGTTGAACCCATATTTGGTGAACAAGGTCCAGATAACTCAATTCAAACATTTTGCATGAATCAATTTAAAATGTCATGCTACACTCACATTAACAATTTACTTTAAGTTCTTTTTTCCAACAATGATATTGTTTCAGACCTAGACCCTTCTGTGGTGGACAACCAGGATCATGCATCATTAGCAGTTCCAAGTGCTGGTTTGCCTGGACCTACTGGAGAACATGAGGCTCACAGGAGTCCAGGTATATGTTCACAATATTATATTAATATATGTATATAGGGTTATTATGATGTGGAAACCAGAATCTATATTGACATGTGACTTAGCACCATCAGATATATCCATGTCCACTCAATCAGCTGACCAGCAATGCTTGAGTCAACCCTCAGCACCAGTCCCAAGAATTTAAAAGTGAGTATCACCCTTGCAATGGATGTCCCACCTTTCATCAATCCTATGAACAATTCTGTGTTGCTCAAATGGTTGTACAGCCTGAAGACAAAACACCATGGTATCCTTTCCATGACCCAGGCAACTTCAACTTTGCAGAGGTTGCATTAGATGCAGTACTCAATGCCACTCGGGTAAACAAACTGCTGAGTCTTATATCCTGAGTAGCTGCAAGAACTGCAAAGGTTACTCTCAAGAACTACAATGAGCTTCAGCAAGCCTGTGATGCAGCTGCACTGAACTCACACCTGTAAGTCAGTTGGTATCTATTCCAGTAAATGAGGTTTGGTTGATCTCATGTTACATTTAGTTCTACAAGCATGAGATTACCAAGCTACATATATAAAGGCAAACCACAAACATATGAAGTCCATACCAGGCCTATCTGGTCTTGGGTGCTTGATCAATTAGAGAACCCTTTGCTTGCTCCACACTTCATGTGGAATGCAGAGTGCTTGTACAGGCACAATGGGACTGATTTCAAGCACTTTTATGATGAGCTGTGGACTGGGGATTACTGGTGGAATATACAAGTATGTTCTGTCTTTGTATAGTATATGTCTATATGTATAAATGTACTACAATGACAATATTATCATTTAGTCAAACCTCCCACAAGATGTAGAGAATGCAGTGCCATTTGATCTCATTCTCTATGCTGACAGAACAAGGCTATCGTCATTTGGGACTGTGCAGGGATAGCCTATTGTCATGCAATGTGCAAATCTGCCCATTGAATTGTGAAACAGCCAGGGGTTGGTGGTGGGTGTGTTGTCAGGCAGTTACTAATCATAAGTGATTTCAACTCCTCATGATGTTGGATTTCAATGGGGTTGTTGCCTCACACTATGAAACATTGATATAATAGGTTCATGAAGATGTGGAAAAGGAGGGCAAGCTTGTCAAGCAGGTCATTTGGCATGATTCCTTCTCCAAACTCCTCAACAAAGTGGCAACCTACTCTCAAATGAGCTATGTTCACAATTTGTCATATGACAAGATTACATGTACCTTATTTCCAATACTTTTTATTCTCTCTGGGGACTATGAGGAACATACATTCTTGTTCAATGAGCTAGTGCTAATTTGAAATTTACTAATATTACTATTACTGTAACTTTTTAGGTGTATGATATCACTCATATGAGGATGATTGGGCAAATGTCCTTGTCTAATATCCTTGTTCCCTTAGAACAGCTTCATGATCTTTCACAGACTTACTTGGTTCAGTCTATGGTTGAAGCACAAGATGTGTTGGAATTATATCACCACAGTTGATCTGCTGGAGATGCTGCACTCAAAGCACTTGGTTTGCACCCCATGCAAGTGAGATTGTGTTTGAGAGCATGCATTACTGTAAGCATATTGACACTAATTATAACAACTATAAACATACGGTGTATTTTGGAGACTCAGGAACTCTAATCTCCACTGAGTACTCAGTTTCAATCTGCTACATTACCTCAATGGCAGAGTTGGTAGCAAGCACCTATTACACAAATACAAAAAAGTCCTAGGCCATTTGGGACAACCAACTGAAGCTGCCATAGAAACATTGTAAGTCAAATACTTGTTATCAATGTTGATTCAGACATTTTAATTCTATGTTTAATTTCCACTTACTGTTAATTTATTCAGTCTCAAAATGTTTCCCTGATGGTGCAACCTTACTCAGTTCAGTACAATGGTCCACATCAGCTTCAGCAATGGCAATAAACTTTGCAATCTTACTAGGGTGTGTATTGCTTGAATTCTGTAATCCCTTGTCCTTTGCTGTGCTAAGGAACATGTTCATGTATTGTTTTATGTGGGGCTAAACATCTTGAAGCAATTGTCAACTTTTGAGGGATACTGTATACTTCAGCTTCTTGCCTGTTACCTGAAACTCCATAGTTGGATTCACTTGGATGTCCATACCAAACATATGCTCATAATAATACAAGCTGAGCTTCTCTGCTTCAATGAAGTGTTGCAGGTGACTGGCCATTCAATTTGTGGGAATTTGAATGATTCACTTGACCAATGTCCTTTTGATCTACAATCTCAGGCCCATATGCAAGTCGTCGAAGTATCAAACATTAATGGTTTGAGGTCAGACTGGAACTTCCCAAAGATCCACCTCTGGAAGCACATCATCCATGACATCCAAAATAAGGGTGCTGTGCACAATTACAGCACATAACTGAATGAAGGGATGTATGTTCCCTTAAAGGAGGCTTCCCAGTAAACAAACAGAGAGAACACAGCCACCCAGATATATTTAAAGTGTTTGCCATACTATTTCAGAATGGTGTTGATTAGTTTTCTGGACCATCCAATTCAAATTGATATAGATTCTACAGATAGACCATCGCAAGTTAGCTGCAAAGCTCATAAAGATGTGTACAATCACCTTGCACAATGAATGGCATGAGTTAATTGCTGAAGAGGATCCAGACAATGACACAGATGATCCATGCCATTGCCCCCAGGTCTTTGATGGTCACCATGTGCTTGGCTTACCATGCAAGCTGGCATCTTTTCAAGACATTAAAAGTCCATTCACATTCCAAGGGATCACACTTTCACTGGCTTTCACAAGAAATTTACCAAGTTTCTTAATGATTTGCTGGAGGGATATGGGTACTCTCTTGAAAGGTTGCTAATAATTAACCACTGATTACATCTCAATACTCCAGATATGAGAACATAAGTATGTAAAGATCAATTACAAGTCTATCATGGACTGGTGACAGTGTACAGACCACCTGCAATGCAACCAACAGTTTCATGGATCTGAACATTACAACTGTATTCTAATACAGATGACAATGACTCAGACCATGTTTGTCTACCTTATATTCATGTTTACCTGTGATGTCCCTGGGGCTGCTTCAATTGACTTCACCTTGGTGCAACCCCTTATTGTTATGACTGGTATAACAATGGTACATGTTCATGAACATGTCATCTCATTCCTATCCTAGGTCAACTCCTACAGTAAGAGGAGTTAAGGATGAACAGCTTGATCCAAGGTCAACAGTACTGGGACTGGCCCAGAGTTGGTAAAGGGAAAGATGAGATAGAGGAGAGGCAAGGCATAAGAGAGGTGATCCTAAGGAACAAGTTGACAACATAAATAAGTGTATATCAAGGTTAAGGGAAGTGATAGGTACAGGCAGCACTCTAATATATATAGTATGGTATTTTAGGGCAGGAATTGGAGCCCTAAAGATAAATAAGGAAGTAGCACATTGTGTTACATAGCATGTGAGGTAAATGTAGAGGATAAAAGGGAAAATGCATAACCTGTGAGAGAAGGCTATATAGGAGGGCAGTGTCTATGCAAGTCAAGATGAATAAGTAAGAGTTATAAAGAAGGGAAATGGAGAGTCCTGAAAGCGAAGAGGAAAGGGAGTACCTGGAGGTGATGAGGCATAGCCTTATCCCTCAAAGAGACTTGTTTAAGAGGTCAGCCCATGTGGAAGTGGAAATCTGGTATTCTCAGATATCTGCAAAGAGCTCGGTGAAGAGGGAGGAGCCTGGGTGGTTGAGATGGAAAGGGGGGGTGACCAACGAAGGAAGAGGAGTTGGGAGATGAGGAGAAGGAGAATGAAATGGGTGTGGGGTCTCCTCAACTGTAACACTCATAGTGAAGACTGGTGCCACTAGATGTATGGACCATGATCTTTGCCTCCATTGAGTCAAGGCCATTCCTTGAGCAAACTCCATCTTTATTCCGATCAAGTCCATCATCCATGGAGCCATGTTAGTTCCAGACACCACTCGTGCTGATGAGTACTTTGTATTTGAGCACCTTGACAGTGATATGTTTCTCTGAATGAATTAGGATGTTTTAGACTCATCTGATGCATAATAGTATAGACTGTTTATTATCACTCCATTACACTATTATATATTCAGATCTGTTTGTCCCTCTATCTGTTACAATCAATTCCACATTGGACTATTCTTTTTCTTTTTCTTATCTTATCAGATCACATGATAGTCACATGTGCTCAACCTGACACTGTTTCCACTTTCTCTAGAGCCTTACGGACTTTGCAACATGGATGCACTTTGTTTCCTTTCTTCTTCCCCGATTGGACCTCATATCTAATCCCAATATGGATATATTATTCCCACATTCATCTCCATCTATGCTTTCCCTTCAATTCTGCCACACCTCATATTATTCATTTCTGCTCCTTCCATTATGCATAGCCTACAACTCATGTATTTAATATTAACTCCATTCATTCTATGCCCTAGATCATAGATACAGTGGCTCAGAAGAGTGTCCCAATGTTGAGCCATTTTGAAGAGATTGGAAGGTTGTAGGAGAGCAAGAATAAATCAGGTAAAGTGCTTGCAGGATGAATGAAAGTAATTGCTCTTGGCATTCAGAAACCACTTTGGTCATGTGGTTTGGTTGCCATGGGAGTGAGATACAAGCATTTCAAAATGGCATGTCATTGGGACACTTATTTGACCCCAAATTATATTATGGATTTTAGTACTTTGTATGCCCTCCCTTTGCTTGTATCACTGCCTCAAGTCTTCTAGGCATACTCTCAATGAGTTTCTGACACTCCTCAACCTCTATCTTCCCCACTCTTCCTCAATTCTCTCCCAAAGCTCCCAAACTCCTTTTGCTGGTCTTTCATAGCTATTGAGTCTTTTCTTGAGATGTTGCCAAAGGTGCTCAATGGGGTTGAAAGATTTGAACCAGTTTTGAGCCCTTTTGGAGGTGTGTTTAGGGTCATTATCCTGCTGAAAGATAGTGCTTTCTTTAGGAATTCCAGAATTCTCCATGCTGGGAAGCAGATTGTCCTCTAGAATTGACACATACTGCTCAGCATCCATCCTCCCCTCCACCTCTGCAAGTATCCCCACTCCATTCCACCCCATGCACCCCCAAACCATCAAGGAACCTCCTCCAAACTTCACTGTTCCCTGGATCTCCTTATTCTGTAAAGGCTTACCTCTCTTTTTCCATACATACATTCTTCCATCTGATCCAATCCTGTTGATTTTTGTCTCATTTGACCAAATAACTCTGGTCCAGTCCTCCACAGTCCAGTTCTTGTACTTGAAAGCAAAGTCCAACCTTCTTTTTCTATGCTTGGTAGACAAAAAAGGCTTCTTCTTCTTGACCACAGTCTTTAGAGATGCAGCCTTGAGAACATTGCGAACAGTTTGAGTGGAGATAGAAGAGAAGAGAGCAGAGTTGATGAGATGGGTGGCTTGGACAGCATTGTCAGCCTTTCCAGTGGTAATACTAGAGACAATTCTTCTCTTGTCAAAAGAAGAAAGCTTGGAAGGACATCCTAACTTGAC
>JBBPNR010000640.1:0-19579 GCA_038091015.1 Boletus vermiculosoides
ATAGGGTGTGGTATGATTCTACATAAAAACCACGATTCGAAAAATTTACTACAAAAGTCAAAGATGCTCTCGCACTGCCTTGTTCACCGCCCCTTCATCCTGATCGCATGTTTGCCCAACGTTGGAGGTTCGTACATCATGCGCTATTCCTGAAACAATGGTTAATACACCGGGTAGAGGATATAACCCGCAGGGTAACTCAAGACCGAACCACTCCCGGCCTCCCTCCCCTCGACTCTCATTCATTCATTGTTGTTGGACCATCCGACATCGTTGTCTCTCCTGTACCTGCCATGTCCTCCAACTTACAGTCTGCCTTGCAGCTTCTCTACATGAATAACTATGCATCCCGTACTGTTGCTTGTATCTCCTCTCAATGATTGGTCTTATAGACAATCACAGTTATTATCATCACTGCTGTCGCATATGATTATCGTGAGTGATGCTATAATATGTGCACAGTATCCCTTTGATTCTGAAGTGATCATTGCAATCCTACCACTGCAGTCCTTACCTTGTCGAGAGAGGTATGCTATGTCATTCTCCATGCCATATCAATCGGCTGAGAACATTCAAAGATAGACTATGTTTGGGTGAGCAACAAGTATCCAATAGGCGCGGGGCCCCTGACAGTCCCACAGCGCAAACCCTGGACCTCGGTCTCCACAATGTTTGTTCTGGTGTGTATAAAAGCTCAGAGGATACTCCATTTCAGGTGTTCCAAACTGACAGTTCCATAGGTCCGCTATATCGGCCTTTCTTATACTGTGTAAGTGGGTTGTTGCTACAATGTATAGCAGTACAGTGATAATTCTACCATGCTGAAGTCTCAAAAGCCTCGGTATGTTTGGAATTAAATCCGAGGTTAATGGAGCCGATCAGATACATTCTCAGCGGGTAGTACATTTGTCCCTGGCCCTATTAGAGTCAGTACCTCTGCTTCACACCTCGGATGTCTTTAACATAACGATCATCTTTTGCTAGACGTATGCATCTAAATTATGACTGGAAATTGTATTCATAACAGTCCTGTAGGTGTAAGTGGATTGATGTACTGCCTGGCACACAATCAGTATCAGACAAGGGTATTCCAACTAGGTACCATATTATATCTGGTAGCAACCTGGGCATTTGAAATATTCATGACAGCTGCTGATTGTGAGTTACTGCACCCTCCTAATTCATTTCTCTAGACTGTGATTTCAATTACAGATGTTATGATCCTGCGAGTGTATGCAATGTGGAACCGATCCAAAAGAATTCTTCAGGTCCTCCTATTTATCTATGTTTCACAGGTTATTTGTTCCTTTGTCCTTATGGGCATTCTCAGCAATCCCAATACCTACTTCTCAGGTATGTCTGGAGCCAAATTGTACACATCACTGTGTCTCATCGAGGTGGCCAATGACTCACCTTCCGCTGATTTCTCTAGTCACAGTCGCTCAACTGGCTAATTTCTCTTTTTGCAACACCTCACTGAACAATGTACCACTGCCTTACGTGTATACTAGAATCCCGCGATTCCTTCTCGGTGCCATACTTTTTGTTCTTGCCATCATCCAACCCTTGAAGCAGTCAATTGAGATGTACAAAGTAACCAAGCAGTGGCAGCCTAATCGGTACATGCGACAACTCGTGAGAGATGGAATTCTTTATTTCCTTGTGTACGTC
Organism: Boletus vermiculosoides; assembly: GCA_038091015.1. Taxonomy (NCBI): domain Eukaryota; kingdom Fungi; phylum Basidiomycota; class Agaricomycetes; order Boletales; family Boletaceae; genus Boletus; species Boletus vermiculosoides. Next base: position 1,672 of record JBBPNR010000640.1, read on the forward strand.
TCGCATTTCTACTCTCTCGTTCGTCGCCATCATGGCATCTTACTCTTGAATGCATGTTCAACAACTAACCGCTCTGTTGTTTTCTTCTGCATTGCTAGGAACATGTATTTCACTATTGCTGCCATAGTCGCAAACGGATCTACGATAAACAGCACTTTGGTGCTCTTCCTGGTCTTTCTTAGTAACATAACCATATGCCCCATTATGCCTCGGTTCATTATCAGCGTACGAGAGCTGTACGACCGTGACCTCCGTCGCGGGTGCCAGGGGATTGACACCGGATTCGGTGTATTGTCACAACCCTTTGTCAGTCAAGATGCGGCCGTGTCCGTGATCGCATTCGTGGATATGCCCCCGGAGCAAGATCAGTTCATGGAAGGGGGCGCGAACGAATCGGAGGCGATTCGACTCGGACAGTTAGGAAATAACACGCGTCAGATTTGAACGAGGACTTCGGGTAGAATCCGTGGACGAGTGCTAGCGTTGGGATATTGGTGAAAAAGAGCGGATGGTGTACTTCGAATGATGACTCCTTGTATTTATTTTACCTATGCATATGCCTCACCTTCTGAACTCAATGTATTATTTATATCTCAAAGCTCCATTATCTCGAGGGAGTTTCTCCCTTACGCGCATGATTTGGTCTGTGCTGCAAACATTTCCAGGACCTATGCAATGCTTTGATGGAAACCAGCATGTCGTTCGCATCCCTCGGTACCCACTACAGCGTAACCAAGGGCTACTATCACTAAGAAAATGGGTAAGCATCATGACCGCACGTCGCGGGAGGCATGAGCTCGGGCACTCAACGGTTTTCCTGTTCCCACCACGCATAAAATCAATCCATCTGACCATGTACTCGAAACATGTCTCATTCATTCGTTGTGTTGTCGGCAATGTTGGCTTTGGATGCACGATCGCAAGGGGACCAGCGAGGGTTCGACATTTCGGTAACGTCCAAAGTTAACGAGCGGATCCTACATTGACTCACAACCTGAGCTGGGCTGTAAACACGGTGAGAGAAACGCTCGCTGAGAGTATAGACAAGTACCATATTTTTTTTTCCTTCTTGTCTGATACCATGTGGACGCGCGAAGAAGAAAGAAATGTCTTTATCGAGATTGAATATCGATGTTCCGTTCGGACATTCCTGCCGTGGTCGTTGCGTTGTGACCGTCGGCGATGTACCTACACCAGTCTCGTGGGAATGTTTACCCACCCCTCCATCCGCTGAGGAAGATGAGATCGCTCCGTTGACTCCCGTGATGAAGCGATATGGGCCGACTGGATTTGATCAGGCTTTTTGTAGAAATTCGGCTCATGAGGGCGAATACACCTGATTGATCGTTTGTTGGTTTCGGATATCGTACATCGATTAGTTGAGTATTCAGTCCCGCCATGTTTGCATGCCGGTGGGGGAAAAATACACGTTGAGGATGTACATTGTGTGTCAGCGTCGTGCGCGCGTCCTTCTGACCTTTCCATACCTATTGGACAAGCCTGCAATCCGTTCTCGGTTTCGTATTTGCTTCCTGGTTGATCGTACTGATGGGATGTGTGATTAACATCTCGACGGCGGCAACACCGACTCGAAATGCTCGATCTCACATGTCTCCCTGCCTTTCCATCAACAAGGTTGTCATGCACAACATCCAAACAGCTCCATGATGCAATGCGTACCTCACTGATACCATTTCCTGCGCGACATTCTGAGGATGGATCGTAGGTTTGCGCCACAAACGAGAAAGTCGAATAGGAAGAGTTTTGCGAGAGGGCTTTGTTGACGAGTTGCGCGGTTCAGTAGAGTTTCAAGTCGAGTAGGATGATAAATTCTAGGGAGAAAGGGGAATAGGGAAATTTGGTAGTGAACACTGAACAGGACCGCAGCGGATAAGGCAACCGAATATGGTTTGACAAGGAAGCTCGAACTTTGACTGTGGCTGTGTTTCTTCTCCCGCACCTCAAACGTTGACACTTCCACTGCATGACTTACATCCTTTTGGAGGAGAAACCTTCCTCGTTTCCAAGGTTAGTATTACACGAAAGGTGCGAGCTCTCGTCATATATGGGCCGCAGAACTCGGTTCACGACAACTGTGAATATCTGCATCAGACCTACTCGTGACATCCGGGCACAAAACACGTGTAGTTATTAAACAGCTGGAAGCATACGGGGGTCCGCGAAACGACCTTATCTCTCTTTGCTTTCTCGTAGATGGAAGGACGAGTGTATACTCCTGCGAAATTGGTATTGGCATTGCGTCCCCTCCCGCCACGACCGCAACCACCACCAGCATCTTCGTATTCACCACAGGACATTTGCGGTGAAACGTTGACTCATGGTTTTCATTTAGGACCAGATCGCATCCTATGACCTCCATGAGTCTCGATGTTGTGGGACCAGATCAGGGCTATCTGTCAAGTCAATTGCACCGAATTTTTACCATTTGTTTATTTCAAGGGGTGACTATGGATAAAAACACCACGGGTTGTCGCTCATTTAACCATTTCAACGCTCCTTGCACGCGCACTCAGCCCAGCGTGTGTAGTATATCTTTACTACCTTCTCCTGCATGTCAATATGTGCGAAATTCGAAGACCGAGCAATTATTTCATCGTCGAGTTCCTCCCGGTTGGTGGTTCATGTCAACTTACCCGTAAATTTGTGTTGTAGTCCCGTAACTAAAAATTTGGTGACGTGACGAGAATCAGCAATGCCTCCCCATTAATATCACTCCATCCACGGGTACCTTATCCTAGTGGGGGAGCTGCGGACATGACGCGGGGAACTATGGTTAGTTTGCCAACTTCGCCGTGATCATCAAGAAGCGTGTCGTAACGTTCAGCTGTCCAACCTTCTTTGACAATGAGCGGTACCGCCGCGCGCCCGAGAATTTCAAAGACCCAAGTCGGATTACCGAATGTGACCTGACGCTAGGCCCCGTTGACAGCAATGTTGCCTCTCCGGGTCACAATGCCTCTAAGCACCCCGCCTTATTTCTGCCCGTACGACTGCATGTTTGTACACCGCATCGTTGCGTCATCGCCAACCATGAAAGCCTCGAACTGGACCGCCCTGTTTCGCATCCCTCTCTGTGAGTCACTTCCTGTTCGCCGGAAAATAGCGAGGAATGAACCCCATGATGTCCCGACGCCGTGATCGTACCTATCAGATTCTCTGTTTCCTTATCTGATCCAATGGATATCACAACCACTAGCAAGCACCATGCACAGTACACACCATTCTCGTCGAAGATGACGCCGACCGCGCTCTCCAGCCCATTCAGCGGTAGGATTGGAGACCAAACGTTAGGCCTAGGATGGAGTCTTAAGTGACGTGTGGATGTAGTATTAGGTCCGAACTCAAACACGCAAAAGTGGGCCTTACCGACGACACCAAGGTGAGCCTCATTTCTCCCCATACTTGTATGTCTTGCTCGGCCGTCCTCTCTAGATAACGTACTTTGATACCATCACAGGGTAATACCCCACGACCCAGGTAAAGCCCCACCTCTGGCCACATTAGATTGTCTTGTTAGTGGACGCCACAGGCGGGCATAGAGGACTTTTCTGAATAAAATGGAGGATGATGAGATAGGTGTACTAAAAAGGGAAAAGGCGCGGTTTGGCGATCCCAAATGCTGTGGTGTACGGAATCACCGCTGGGTTTCCCAACGACATGGGATGGGGGCCATTGATTGTCAGAAATCCGCCAAAAACGATAGTTACTGCGGAGGTGCAACAGATCGTTGAAGGAATGAAGAGCGGGATTAATGGATGCTTCCGGGATATGGTCGCCCGGTCGAAGCGTCGGGACCCAGATACCCAGGGTGATCGTTTCAGCTCCGTGCTGTGGCATTCCTAAAAAATAGATTGAACCAAACAATAAGATCAAACGCGCCTACGAACGGAAGGGAGAGTTCGTTACTTTCCCTTCGAAATAGCAAGATGGTTTCTACGTGCACCGTTCAGCTCAGAGATAAATCATATATGCATAGGTTCTATAATGGACATTTGAATTGCATTCAGAAACGTCATGCTCCACCAGGGAATGTGACGATAGACAGAGGGAGCGCGGATATCGATGCAACGCAATGGAGAGATTACAATGCCGAAAAAGAGGATCAGTCGGATATCGCGACGCGATGAACGGGTTGTAGTAAAAAACGGCACAGAAATAGAACGTGCGTGAGAAAAGTGCCAGGAACTGAGTGGGGAATACTGAATACTCACTTGTCTCCTTCAGTCCAACCCACCTGCTGACCCATCTAGCCAACTTTCGGTGTCTAGAACTCTCAATCCCTAGCCGCATGCACCTGACCCGACAACATGAAGTGCGATGGTGAATTCGCAGCATGGCGAGGAGTCGGATCGTTGAAATGAAATTTGATCAGTGTCACGTGCGTCTGGTGATTAATCAAGTCACGAGCCTTGGAGTCTACTTCTAGGTCTAGACTCCACATGCAACACTTGACCATGATGCACCCGTTTCTTTTTCGCGTTATGCATGGTACTATGTTCATAAAACTCGATGAAAATCGCGGAATACAGGCTTTATCCAACTAGGCTCGTGGCCAGTTTTTCCTCGTTATTCGAGGGCTTTCGTGACCTCGCCTGCTGTCGTTATGTCCTTCCGCGAGTATTACTCGCGTCAGGCTTCCCTGTACTATGCGGTCGCATACCCAGGGGAGGAATGGAACCTCTTTCGTCAAAATCATCCTTGATAGCGCTCTCTCTAATCACCGTACTCACTCCCCGCCCCTGGGACATCGAACCGAGTTTTATTCTTGACTAGTCGATGGTGATCACCGATCATATCCAACAGGCATCCCAAGACCCCTCGACCAAATTATCCTCCTCTTCAATTCTTCCACAAAAGCCAAGAACTCCCTCGTCCCAGATGTGTACAGCAGTCGTCGCCAGAACGCTTGGGGTCAGGCATGGATCAATTTCGAGGGGAGGTTTCTTCTTGGTGCATCCGCTTGGGGCTTTACTCTACATTCCCAGCTAGCGCTGCTTCGCCCGTGTTTACAGTCCAGGACTGGGTTACGAGCCAATGCAGCGCCTGCTCGTCAGGTTTGGGTGTCACGGAAATGCTGAACCCTCGCTGGTTGCATTACGATCGCGGATCCAGATCCAACCTTGCCGACAATACGACGGATGAATGAGACATGTTTAAAGCACGCGGACCAGCCCGTGGATTGATGCCGTGCGTAGTGGGAGCAAGGCAAATGTTCAGTGCCCGAGCTCATACATTCCGCGACGTGCCGTCGTAATGTTCACCATTTCCTTGGCAATAGTAACCTCTTCTTCCGTCGTATACGATGTACTAGTGAGCACCCGAGGAATGTCAACAACACACTAATTTCTATATCAAAGCGATGCGTGGGTCCCGAAAAGGTTTGCAGCACAGCCAAAATCGCAGGTATAAAGGAGAAGCTCCCTCGATATAATGGAGTTTTGAGATACACATAATACATCGAACTCAGACGACCAGGCATATCCATAGGTAAATAAATATACAAAGTTACGGTTCGAAGCACACTACCCTCTATTTTTCACCAATATTGTCCCAGCCCGAGTGTTCATCGACATCCCCGGTTTCTACTCAACATCTTCTTTCAAACCTGATGGATATTATCTCCCAACGGTTCGAGTCGGATTGCCTCCAATTCGTTCGCGTCCCCTTCTACGACCTGCTCCTGCTCCTGGGGGACATCTGCGAATGCAATCGCGGACACGACCCCGTTTTGACTGGCAATGGGTTGCGACTATACACCGAATCCGGTGTCAATCCCCTGGCAGCCCCGACGGATGTCATGGTCATACAGCTCTCGCACGTTGATGATGAACCGAAGTATAATGGGGCATAGTGATACGTAACTCAACACGGTCAAGCAGAGCGCCAAAGTGCTGTTTGTCGAAGGCCAGGCTCTGACTATGTTGGCAATGTTGAAAAACATGTTCCTAGCAGTTGAGAAGACAACAATGGAGTGGTTAGGTTTTCGAAAGTACGCAAGAGTAACATGGATGGGAGGCCCTGTTGGTGACGAACGAGAGAGAGTAGAAAGGCGAGACGTACACAAGGAAATAAAGAATTCCATCTCTCGTGAGTTGTTGCATGTACCGATTAGGCTGCCACTGCTTGGTTGCTTTGTACATGTCAATTGACTGCTTCAAGGTTTGCATGACAGCGAGGGCCAGAATTGTAGCACCGAGAATAAATCGCGGGATTAGAGTATACACATAAACCAGTGGTGCATAGTTCGACGAAGCATTGCAAAACGAGAAATTCATCAGTTGAACAACTGTGACTAGAGAAATTGGTGGAGGGTGACCGGTGACGAATGACCGCCTCTGTGAGACGCAGTGACGTGTACAATTCTATGGACATACCTGAGAGGTATGTATTGAGATTGTTCAAGATGCCTGTAGAAACAAAGGAACAAACAACCTGTGCAACGTAGATGAACAGGAGGACCCAAAGAATCCTTTTGGATCGATTCCACATTGCATACACCCGCAGGATCATGACATCTATAAATTAAAATCACCGTCTGGAGAAAGGAATCGGGAAGGTACAGTAACTTACAATCAGCGGCTGCGATGAATATCTCGAATGCCCAGACTTCAAATGCTACATATAACACGGTACCTTTGGAACGTCCTTGTCTCATACTGATTGTGCGGCAGGTGCTGTAAATCAATCCACTTACACCTATGGGACTGTTAGCAATCCAGTTTTCAGTCTGAATTTAGATGCATACATCTACCAAAAGATGGTCATTATATTAAATGTAGACGGGGTGCAAAGCGAAAACACTGACTGTTACAGGGCCGGGGAGAAAGGTACTACCCACTGTGGATGCATCTGATCAGCTCGATTAACTTCTGAGTTGATTCTGAACGTACGGAGGCCTTCAAGACTTCAGCACAATTTAATTGTTAGCTGTACAAATCACTATGCATGATGCATCCTAGCAACTATAGACTTACACAGTAAGAGAAAGCCCGAGATAGCGGACCTACGGAAGTGTCAGCTCGGAACACCTGCTATGGGGTGCCCTCTAAGCCTTTGTACACACCACAACAAACATTGTGGAGACCCAGGTCCAGGGTCTGCACTGTGGGACTGTCAGGTCCCAGTGCTTGCATGACAACCGTTGCTTCCTCACCCAAACATACTCTACCTTCAGATATTGTCAGCTGAGTGATATGACATGGAGAGCGGAATGACATACCTCTCTTGAAAAGGTCAGGACTGCAGTGGTAGGATTGAAATGGTCGCTTCAGAACAAAAAGGATAACGTGTGCATATATATAAGCATCACTCACGATAATCATATACAATAGCAGTGACAATAATGACTGCGTTGGTCCATAGTAAGATTAATCATCGACCGAAGGATGAGCGACCTTACCGGAAGTATAGTTATTCACCTGGAGAAGCGCCAAAGCAGATTGTAAGTCGGAGGACATGTCAGGTACAAGAGAAACGTCAATGTCTGATGATTCAACGACAAAGAAAAAATGAGAGTCAAGGAGAGGGAGGTCGGGAGTGGTTCGGTCTTGGGTTACCCTGGCGGTTATACCCTCTACCCGGTGTATTATTTGTTTCGAGACTCGTTTGGAATGACGTATGATGTACGATCCTTCGACGTTGGACAAACACGCGACCAGGATGAAGGGGTCACAGGAGGTGGTGTGAGCGTATCTTTGTACACAGTATAGGACGTTTGCGGTGAAAGATTGAATGCTTGTTTTCATGTTGGAACAGATCATATCCTATTACCTCCAGTGGCAAGTAAGAAGCCCTGAAGGTGTGGCACGAGACTAGAGCTATCTTTCAGGTCAATAATTCGCACCGTATGTTTTACAATTAAACTATTTATTTCAGGGGGGGACTATGGATAAAAAATGCCACTGTCATGGCGGCTTTTGTCGCTCATTTAACGGCATCAGCGTTCCAACGCTCCTTCCGCGCCCGCACTCAACCCGAGGTACTTAGTATCGGTAACGTCACGGTATGTCTTTACTACCTACTGCTGGCTGTCAACATGTATCCACTGCGAACCCATTATTTATGCTTAACTCGACTTGAAGATCAAGGAATTACTTCATTGTAGAATCCCTCTGGATGATCTATGTTAATCGACCCGTATATTCGGGTAATAGTACGGTACTAAACTTTTGCTGATGACGAGAATCAGCAATGCCTCCCCGTAAATATCATACGGCCACGTCATCCTGGTGGAAGAGCTGCGGGAGAACCACGGTTAGTTTGCGAATGCCGTGATCATATCAAGAAATGTGTCGTAACGTTCAGTTGTCCAACCTTCTTTGACAACGAGCGGTACCGCCGCGCCCGAGAATTGGGCCCATGTGATGGTGACAGATTATCGAGAGTGACCTGGTGCCAAGCCCCGCCGATAGCAACATCTTCTCTCCGAGTCACAATACCTCAAAGCATCCTGCCTTATTTCTGCCCGTGCGACCGCATATTCGTCATCCGCACCTCTGTTATCGCCAACCATGGAAGCCTTGAACCGGACCACCCTGTTTCGCATCCCTCTGTGAGTCTCTTCCTGTTCGCAGAAAAGTAGCGAGGAATGAATCCCATGATGTCCCGACATCGTGATCGTACCTATCAAATTCTCTGTTTCCTTTTCTGACCCGATGCACATCACGACCACTAACAAGCACCACGCATAGTACACACCATTTTCGTCTAAGATGACGCCGACTGCGCTCCCCAACCCATCGAGCGGTAGGATGGGAGACTAAACGTTGGGTCCGGATCAAGTTATGAGCGACATATGGATACAGTATTGGGTCGGAACTCGAACACACAAAAGTGCGTCTCACAGATGACCTACTTGGATGTCTTGCTCGGCCGTCCTCTTTCGGTGAGGGCTTTGATGCCATCACAGGGTAGTACCCTGCGACCCAGGCAAAGGCTCCACCTCTGGCCATACTACATTGTCCTATTGGTGGACGCCACAAGCGGACATAAAGGGCTTTTCTGAATATAATAGAGGAGGATGAGATGGCGTACTAAACAGAGAAAAGGTGCGGTTTAGCGATCCCGAATGCAGTGGTGTACGGAATCACCACTGGGCTTCCCAATGACATGAGATGAGGGTCATTGATTGTCAGAAATCTACCAAAAATGATGGTCACTGCCGCGGCAAGGGACAGGCACAACGGATTGGTAAAGGAATGAAGAGCGGGGTTAATGGATGCTTCCGGGATATGATCACCTGATCAAAGCGTTGGGACTCAGATACCCGGCATGATCGTGTCAGCTCTGTGCTGTGGCATTCCTAGGGATTGATTGAGCCGAACAATGAGATCAAACGCACCCACGAATGGAAGGGACAGTGTGTTGCGACGATGACCATGTTCCGTTCAGCTCATAAACAAATCATAGATGCATATGTTCTATGATGGACATTTGAGTTGCATTCAGAACACAGAAATAGAACGTGCGGCCAGGGAGTGGATGAGGCCTACTCACGTGTCTCTTTCAGTCCAACCCCGGGCATCGAAGAGTTTCAGACATATTGTTGGATGGTATGCTACGTCATGGTGCTGAATATGACGCGCATAGCCCTGCGCATGTAAGACGGCATGTATGTCTGTAGCTGAGACGAATGCCCAATAGCGAGAAAAGAGAGAGAGAAACCGTCAATCAGGCTATACGACACCGGCCCAGACCATCTTTGATGTAATCCGCCATGATAAGATAGTATCTTTCGAGGGATGGCTAACATCAGCGTGCGTCATTAATCCAAATCCCCGCGCCCGACGCCAGACCGATAAAGCGCCACTCATCCTGGAATCCAATAAAAGTAATACTGTGGGTCACCACAAGACTCGACCGTTGACATTCCGTTTCCAATAACGCAATAAGGCATGTTCGTAGACCGAAACGCTTGATACCCCGAGCACGCCGTCCCAAATCGTAGCAAATACGACAAAGGCGATGTTGAGTGGCGGGTTCTGAGCGTGGAACTGTGCGAGTCAGTCGTAGATGAACTGAATCCACCCCTGGTCCAGGCGTTTTTGGGTGGTTGGTCGAGGTACTGCGGAACCACCTACATGGTTGATCATTCCTGTTCATCGGAATACAATGCTTTGGAAATTGCTTGGAGGGTAAATTATGAGAGCGCGGCGTGCACTCGATCATACTAGCCCGCATACCATATCAATCTAGTGAGCAGCCTGCGACATCGATGAGGTGAACCGTCAATACTGTAGGTTTGCTAAAACGGTGAAAATCTTGGAGGCTGCGCGAATTCCCACGTCATGTGAGCAGAAAAGCCTTCTTTGGACTTAGAGGCATGGCGTTGTTAGCAACGGCTGGGACGAAACTGTTTAGACCCGCAAAACGTTAGATCATTTTTCCATTTTTCCGCCCCCGTTTTTTCGTTTATGTGGAGTAAGGCAAATAACAGATTACCGGTCAGGCATAAATCCAGTCCATTTACGACGGACTCTGCCACGACGCAGCGATTACATACAGGAACACTCGAACGGAACATTCAATCTCGAGGAGGACCTTTCTTTCTTCTCGGTACGTCAATATAACGAATGAACAAGACATGTTTCGAGTACACGGATCGAGCGTTCAGTGCCCAAGCTCATACCTTCCGCGACACGCCCTCGTGAAGCTCACCGTTTCCTCGGTGATAGTAGCCTTTACTTCCGTCGTATACGCGGTAGTAAGCACGCGAGGAATGTCAACAACACATTGGTTCCTATCGAAGTGATGCACAAATCCTGAAAAGGTTCGTAACACAGCCTAAATCACATGTGTAAAGGAGAAGCTCGCTTTGAGCCCCCTCGAGATGATGGAAGTTTGAGATATACATAATACATAAGCTCGGAAGGCGAGGCATATGCATAGGCAAAATGCATATACCGAGTCATAGTTTAAAGCACACCATCCTCTATTTTCACCAATGGCCCATCCCCAATTTCCACCAAGCGTCTTCTGTCAAACCTGATGGATATTAGCTCCCAACTGTTCGAGTCGGATCCCCTCCGATTCGTTCACGTCCCCTCCCACTACCCGATCCTGCTCCAAGGGGACATCCGCGAATACAATCGCGGATACGACCGCATTTTGACTGGATATGGGTTGCGACAACACACCGAATCCAGTGTCAACCCCCTGGGAGCCCCGACGAATGTCATGGTCATACAGCTCTCGCACGCTGATGATGAACCGAGGCATAGTGAGGCATATCGATACGTAGCTAAATAAGATCAGGAAGAGCACTGAAGTGCTGAGTACCGAAGACGCGTTTGCAAGAATGTTAAGAATATTGAAGAGCACGTTTCTGGTAATTCAGAGGAGAACAATGGAGTGGTTAGTTCTCGAACAAGTACTCGAGAGGAAGATGGATGATACTGACGAACCAGAAAGAGTAGAAAAGTGAGACGTACACAAGGAAATAAAGAATTCCATCTCTCACGAGCTGTTGCATGTATCGATTAGGCTGCCATTGCTTGGTTGCTCTGTACATGTCAACGGACTGCTTCAAGGTTCGAATGACGGCGAGAACCAAAAGTGTGGCGCCAAGAAGAAAGCGCAGGGTTAAAGCACACACGTAAAGCAGCGGTGTGGTGTTGTTGTTCAATGAGGCATTGCAAAAATAGAAATCGATCAGTTGAACAACTGTGACTAGAGAAATTGGTGGAGGGCAACGAACGGCCACCTCCGTGAGATGCGATGATGCGTACAATTTGGTTTGTGACATACCTGAGAGGTAGGTATTGGGATTATTGTAGAAGCCTTCAAAAACGAAGGAACAAATAACCTGTGGAAAATAGATGAAGAGGAGGACCCAAAGAATTTTTTTTGATCGATTCCACATTGCGTACACCCGCAGAATCATTACGTCTGTAATTGAAATTACACTCTGGGTAATGAAATCAGGAGGGTACAGTAACTTACAATCAGCGGCTGCAAGGAATATTTCGAAACCCCAGACGGCTACAAGATCCATTATAGTACCTTTGAAACATCCTCGCCTGATATCGATTGTGTGTCGGGCAGTAAATCGATCCACTTACACCTACCGAACTGTTGTCAATACAGTTTTCGATCAGAATTTAGATGCATACGTCTACCAGAAGAGGGTCATGATTTTAGAGATCAACGAGGAGCACACCAGAAACACTCACTCTGACAGGGCCAGGGACAAATGTACTACCCACTATAAATGCACCTGATCAGCTCCATTAATATCCGATTTAATTATGAACATACAGAGGCAACAGAGACTTCCGCACAGTTTAATTCTTAGCTGTATGATTGCCATGTGTCACAGCAACAATAGACTTACATAACAAAAGAAAGGCCGAGATAGCGGACCTATGGAATCGTCAATTTGGAATACCTGCAATTGGGAGTCCTCTGAGGCTTTATACACACCAGAACAAAGATTATGGAGACCCAGGACCAGGGCCTGCACTGCAGAATAGTGACCGTTAGGGGCCCAATGGCCACCGGGTAAGCGTTGCTCACCCAAACATAGCATATCTTCGAATATTGTCACTGAGTGATATGATATAGAGGGTGGAATAGCGTACCTCTCCCGAAAAGGTGAGGACTGCAGCAGTAGGATTACAATAATCACTTCAGGATGAAATAATGCTGTGCACATAAGTATCACGCACAATAATCGTATACGACAGCAGTGACAGCAACAACTGCGCCGATCTATAAGAACACTCATTGAGAGAAGGTATAAACAACCATACTGGATACATAGTTGTTCATCTGGAGAAGTTGCAAAGCAAACCGCAAGTCGGAGGACATGGCAGGTACAAGAGAAACAGCGATGACTGAAGGTTCGGAGACAAACAAAGAGAGTCGAGCAGAGGGAGGTTGGCAGTGGTTCGATGTTGGGTTGCCCTTGCAGTATCCTCTACCCGGCGCATTAAATATCTGTTTCAAGGCTCGTTTGAAATGCCGTGAGAGACCCTCCGACGTTAGACAAACACGCGATCAGGCATGTGCATGATGAAGGGGTTGCCACAGAAGGCGGTGCGAGCATACCTTTCTATACAGTACAGGACATTTGCGGTGAAAAGATTGAATCCTCGTCTTCATTTAGGATCGGATCATATCCTATGACCTCCAGTGGCAAGTAGGAATCCTTGAAGGTGTGGCACCAGATTAGAGCTATCTGTCAAGTCAATTGCACCGTACCTTTACCCGGTTCAAGTGTTTATTCCTATAGATAGAATTTAAAGCGCCACAGGGCGCTCATTTAACCATTTCAACGCTCCTTCCACGCACACTCAACGAGAGGTGTGTAGTATATCTTACTACATACTCCTGCCCGTCAATATGTATCCAATTCGAATCCGTGATTTACTCTGATATCAACTTGAATACCGGGCAATTATTTCATTGTCAAGTTCGTCTTGATTGATGATCCATGTCAACCTACCAGTAAATTCGAGTAATGGTCCGGTGACCAGAGATCCGGCGATGACGAGAATGAGCAGTGCCTCCCCGCCAAGTCATCAAAGAAGTCACCCTCATCTATGGTTAGTGGGGGAGCTGCAGAAGTGATCTCAACCGTTATCGTCAACATGTGTGTCGTGGCATCGTGTCCAAGTCCCGCACACAGCAACGTCTTCTCTTCGGACGGAAACGTCCCGCCTCAGATCTCTGCCTTTGCTCGTACCACCGCATGTTTGGTACAGCCCTGCTTCACCCATAATCAGCAGAGCCTTGAGGGACCAATGACCCTCTCTCGCGTCCCTCTTCGTCGGTAGCGAGGAATCTATGTTTGAACCCCACGATGTTCGGACACCGTGTCAATGGTCACGCTTATCAAATCATATATTTCTTTTTTTGACCCAATGGACATCACCGCCCTCTTTTAGCGTAGAGATGGCGCGATTGATCACACGCCCAGCCCGATTGACAAAGTCTCGTGGAAATGGTCGCACCGTGAGTGGTACACACCCTTCTCGTCGAAGGCGAGTTCGATGGTGCTCTTCACCCCTGCATTGGTTCTGGGACGGAGTCTTGAGTGACATCTGGATGTTGGATCAGGTCTGAACTCGAACACGTAAGAATGCGTCTCAATGATAATGCCAAACTATACAGCTGCGTTTTCTCCTCTTGTATATCTTACCGGTCGCCCTATTTCGATGGGATGTCTTGACATCGTCACAGGGTAGTACGCCGCTACTCAGGCAAGGTCCCACATCCGGTTGCCTTCTTAGTGGGCCTCGGCGGCGGGCATGGAGCCTTTTCTGAATTAAACGGATGAGGGTGAGCAGGCTGTACTAAGTTCAGAGAAAAGGGAGAACGTACTGGTACGGTTTAGCGGCAAACGAGGTAGAGTATAGGAAACACCGCTTGGTTTCCAACGACTTGAAATGAGAGTCATGTACTGTCAGCAATCTGGAAAAATGATACTCACTGCATGTCAGAGGACAGGCACAACAGACTGGGAGGGAGTGAAAGGTACAATTTCATGGATACAGTAGACTCTGTAATAATACATACCTCTCGGGATAAGCCCAGGAGTATGGCTTATGGGAGAGTATGGGTTTTGATTGAGGCTGGAAGCACTGAGAATGAGGAAGTGGAAAATCGTATGTGATGTTACAGAGCATGGGTTATTATAGAATCGGCTGTACTTCCGATCTGGCAGTCGAAGCACTGGAGACTCACCGATAACCACCAGGTTCATCGTTTCCGCTCCGTGCTGTGTGGAGCTCCAGAAATTTTGATTTAACTGAAAAACGAGACCAGACACGCGGATGATCGGGAGAGACATTCCGCCCATGTGCCTTTCCCTTTGAAACAGCTGGATCATGTGTACGTACCCCACGCAGCTCAGAACACACAGTATATATGCATACACTCCATAATGGAGATTTAAGACGTGTTCCAAAGCACCATACTTTACCAGGGAAACTGACAACAGACGGAGGGGCACGGGTATCGATGGGATGAGATGTATAGGAATTGCACATGGTGCGAAAAACCGGGATCTGTCGTTGCGCATACAGTCGCGTGCGGCAGCGGTATGAGCGAAACCGACGTTGAAACCGACGTGCGTGAGAGTAAGGAAGAGCCGGGAAATTAGTGGGAGATGACGGAGCTTACCCACCTGCCTGCTTCAATCCAACTACCCTCTACCCTCTCTACCTTGTTATCGGTATCCGTAGCTCATATTAATGGGGCACGAACATTCCCAACCGTAGTCCCATGGACGTGACCCAAGAACACGAAATGTGGCAGTGAATTTACCAGCATATGCACCGGCCTCGGAAACCGTGTCACTGGCGGCCCCCCCGGCCGAGGCATACGAGCACCGAACGAGACCCCCGAGATTCTTCGGTTGGCTAGCACGATTATCTAACGAAGGAAAGCGATACTCTCCCACTTGTGAAGGTTGCGTAAGCAGCGAATTCCCACCTGATCCAAGTGTGAATGGAGCTGGACTTTCAGACAAAGTCTCTCCCAAAGGCGATTTAGAAACGGACGGATTCGGCGAGGGAGTGGACAGTTGGGCGAGTTCATATTCATGGGGTCCAGCAAGCAGCAGTGAGCAAAGCGGAGTGACACGGCGACTGTCGAAACTGTTTAATTCTGTTTGCTGACGTGTCACGTGCGCGTGAACAGGTTTTCAACTCTAATTTCATTCCCGCAACTGTACATGCAACACTTTGGCCATGAAGTCGCGTATCTGTCTCTTTGTCGTTTTATGTATCGACACCATGTTCAAAGAACCTGAATAAGTCGCTGAAGACAGGCGTTGTTCAACTCGGCTCGTGGTCGATTTTCTCGTTCTTCGAGCGCTCTCGTGACCTCGCCCACTGACCTCGCCCAAAATCCTCCTTGATAGCTTGTGCACATTATGTTCCAGTTTTCTCTAACTGCCATACTTACTCACCGCTCCTGGGACATCGAACTGAGTTTTACTCTTCACTAGTCGACGGCGATCATCTCCAGCAAGCATTCCAAGACCCCTCTGCCAAAAGATCCTCCTCTCCAACCCTCCCACAAAATCCGAGAACTCCTTCGCCATTGATATGTACGGCGTGGTAGCCAGAACACCTGGGATCAGGCATGGATCCAATCCATCTACGACGGGCTCCCCTAGTTCCGCCACAGAACCTGTCACTCAACGCCCCTTCCGTCAACTGTGCTACGATTTGCGACGATGTGCTCGGTCCCTATCCTGGGTATCAAGCATCTGGGTATACAAACACGTCCTTGGCAACGGGAACATCAACGGTCTGATTTTGTGACAACCCACAGCTTTATTTTTATTTGATCCCGGGGTGAGCAGCCCTTTATCGCTCTGGTTTCGGGTCCGACGATTGGGGTTAATGGCGATCGACGATGTTAGGCATCGCTTGAAAGAGGCCCATCACATCATGGTTGGTTGCATCGAAGAAGTTCAGGATTAGTTCATGTACATACCCTGATTGGCGGTGATTTTTTAATCTCTTCCTTTTCTCGCTATTGGGCATTCCCCTCGGCTACAGATAACCGTACCTTCTTTCATTCGCAAGGCTGCGTGCGTCATGTTCAGCACCATGACGTAGCATAATTTCAAATGATACGTCTCAGACTCTTTTTCATTCCTAATAGGTGGTGTATGTTCTGCATTTAGGTTAACTTGGTTCTTTTCCCCGTTCCAACAGTCCGCAGTGACCTCTCCTTGCACTGACCCGCTGATATGGGAAGTAAATGTCGCACGTCCCAGTTGAGGAACCATGGTCGATTGATCCCCAAGCCACCTCAAGAGAGAGATCTGCCTAGCTTAACTCCAGAAACCCGAGGTATGTCCTCGAATGATACACGTCCAGCAAACAACATACCGACCCAGAAATGCCCCCAGAACTCCTAGCGATGCGCAGATATTCGAAATACTTGACACCCAATGTTGGCCTTTGCGATATTAATCACATATCCCACCGGTACGATCTACTAGGAAGCGAATAAGAAACTAAGAGCGGATTCGAAGCTTGTCCGACGAGTTTTCAAACCTTAGAAGGACGTGTGCGCGAAGCTGAACACCAAGGTACAACTCTAATGTGAAATTTTCGCTCAACGACACTCAAATATGGCAGGACTGTCAGCGTTCGACTGATCGATGTCCGATATCCGAAACTGGCAACGTGTCATCTGGGTGTGTCCATGTTCGTGAGCTGGATTTCGTCCAACAGCTTCATCAAATGGCGTCGGCCCATATCGTTTCACCACGAGTCGACGAAGCGACCTCATCTCTAGCGAGAAGCTGGGTGGAGGATAGACATTCCTTTGAGACTGGGTTAGGTACATCACCGACGACCGCGCACAGGAACGTCCGAATGGAACACCCCATGTGCAATTACGAGACAGACCTTTCTTTCTTCTTGGTGCGTCCACTTTGGAACAGACTTTACCCTGTCCGACAAGATGGAAAAAATACGGTATTTATCTACATTCCCAGCTATCACTGCTCCGCCTGTATTTACAGTCCAGCTCGAGCTGCGAGCCAATGTAGCGCCTGCTCGTCAACCACGGATAATACCGAAATGTCGAACCCTCGTTGGCTGCACCGCGATGCCGTATCCAAAGCCAACCCTGCCGAAACGAACGAGGCCGAGACACGCTTCGAGTACATCGACAGATGGATTGATGCAGTGCGTGGTGGGAACAGGACAGTGTATACGCCGTAGTAAATACACAGGGAGTGATGCTAGTTGCCATCGAAGCGTTGCGTAGGTCCTGAGAATGTTTGCAGCCGAGACCAAATCGTGCGTGTAAAAGAGCAGCTCCCTCGAGATAATGGAGCTTTAGAATATGAATAATACATCGAGTTTCGAAAGCAAGATATATATAGGCCGAATCATCCTTCGAAGTACACCACCCTCTA